>LBNU01023605.1:40241-75354 GCA_014162995.1 Artemisia annua
TTTTAAAGTGTTATTTCTTTAAACGATTTTACCGATCAACCGTAAGATTGTTTGATGTTTTTGCGTAGTGCCCATATTGATGATTTTGTTGCATCGTTTTTTTCCAACTTATATGTCTCTCTATAGTCGCAAGAGTGGATGTTAGCTAAGAAGTTTTATATGTAAATGGGTTGTATCTCCTTCCAAGGTGGTATATGTTTGAATTAAGAATAAAAAGGGAAAAACTAAATATCTTAACGAGACATATACCAATGGTGCCTATAATACTTCCGTATGCAAACAACCCGCTACGAAGCGCGGGTATATAACTTTGTTTATTAAACATATTTTGTATGTTTATGTATTTGTGTAATTTTTTTACATATATGTTATGGTCTTTTGAGATAATCAAACTTAAATATAAATCATCTATATTAATCAAATGAAATTATAGAGCTAGCCCGCCCATCGGGCGGGTCTTGAAGCTAATATATATATATATATATATATATATATATATATATATATATATATATATATATATATATATATATATATATATATATATATATGATATGATATAACTTGGGGATCAATAAGTAATCGGTAAATGGTTGGACTTATCGAGTTAACAAATTTGATAAGCTATCAACCCTTCATACGATGACTTATCGACTCATGAGGTCATATCATTTGACCTTGACCTTTATGTGCTACATGGTTTTGGAATGCTATATGTCTTGAATGCGGTTATGTGCATATGTGAACTACTTGGTTTACTGGAGGCTTATGCCGTTATGTGATTTCATGATTTATGCATCTATGATCTTTATTGAGGTACTTATTTGGCGTGAGTTCACTTGAGTCGAGACCTTGTCTCTAACACCCACACCGAACGATACCAAACGATACCAAGTGATAACTAAAGCTTTTCAATGAACGTTTTCTTTTGAAAATAAACGGAATTCATTTGGCAAACTATGGGAAGAGATTAACTTTTGAAGCTATATTAAGCTAAAATCTACATATATGATTAGGTAGTGCCGAGTTTGTAGTTGCCGTCACTTGCTAGCTGCAATCCTGCCTTGTTTGTTGATTTTCTGTGCCGAGCTGACTTAGTTGATGTAGAGTTAAACTACCTTCGAGCTGTTTATGGTGCTCTTCTAATTGGATTGTTGTGCTAGCCTGCTTATGTTATAATTGTGATTGTGCTTTGCTGGACTTGAGGTGAGTTTCATAGCCCCACTTTTACTCGTATTTTTAATTGTTTTCTAAATTTGGGGGAGAAGACATGCTACTAGTTTCTTGGACCTGCTACTACTTTGTTTTGCTATTGTGTTAACTAGTTTAGGATAGACGGAAGTAGATGTTGACCTAGAGCTAGGGCGCTTTGACCCTAGTTTGGAATAGACTCTGCTGCGGCCTAGATCCGGGGCAGTAACGGGTGGTTCCTTGCTGTGACCTGGCTAGTGACCGTTGAGGGGCCCGCTCACTATGACCATTCATCTTTCCTAAGATGATAAACTATTGATTGCGATTGTGATGATGTTGGATTGTGATGTCTATGCCTGCTCTAGTTACACATAGTGCTAAATCCTTCAGGTCTCGTATTGTTTTAACTTTAAACCTATGAACTCACCAGCGAAAGCTGACCGTTTAAGCATGTTTTTCTCAGGTAACTAAATGCATGCCTTTACTATTTGGACTTCGGTGGTGTAGCTTGGATCTTGGCATGGTTTGAGGCATCGATGAAAACTCTGATAAAACTTTCATAGACCTGTTTTCCTATTATCGATTACGGGCTTTCCTTTCTAAAGATTTTGGATAAATGTAAACTTCGACTTATGTTGACTATGGTTTACATGATTTTCTATGCTATTTGGTTATCTATACTTGAGATGTCTACCCATTGTAGTAGCACCCCGAAAACTTGTTAAGTCTTCCGCTGTACGAATTTTGGGGGTGTTACAGATTGGTATCAGAGCCAGGTTATAGAGAACTAGGTAAATTTTCAAAACCTAAACTATAACTGGTATGTGATAATTCACATACCTTTTATTTACCAAATTAAGACCAAAACGACCAAAAACTAACTATAAATGCCAAAGATATTGTGTTTTTGTGTTTGTGATTGTGCAGGAACGGATATTTCATCTATGGACATAAAATCAAGGAAAACCGACAAAAACGAGCACGAGAATGGAAAGTGTCAAAAGCCGAAGCCGGGGAAGTCAAATAGTCAAAGTCAAGCTCAAAGTGTCAAAATCAACCTTGGAAAATCAAAGATTGTCAGAAATAGTCCTTAGAGCAAAGTTTGGAAGAATTGGCAGAATTAGTCCCTCCACTTTCAGAGATTGTCAATAATGGCCCTCAAAGATTATTTGTGAAGAAAAGTCAAACTTGGTCTTCCATAATTCAAAGATTGACAATAAAGGCCCTTGGAAAATATTTTGAAGAAAATCAGAATTGGTCCTTGGAGTTTGTAGAATTACATAAATGGTCCTTGAAAGTTATTAAAGTTAAAACCAAAGTCCAAAAAAACACTTAACCCATTAACCCTTATAACCCTTTTTGCCAAAACCCAAAGCCCAAAATACACTAAAGCCCAACACCACTTAAAAAAAACTAAACCCGGCCCTTTTATAACCCCAGGTCAAACCCCCTTTTAATACTGGTCAAACAAAAGTAAAAAAAATAGAACGCGCCATTTTTACCTCCCAACCCATTTACCCAGTTTTTCCCCCAAATCATATAAACCCTAAATTACCCCAACCCCTAATTAACCAAAAGTACTGCAATTAAGGGTGAAAAAGGAATTCCACTTGCGTTCTAGAAGGTCTGACATGAGCTGACACTTGACAGCATGGCAATCCGTGTGCCAATGATTGGGTAAATTTAATCCAAGGGCTGTGGATGCAAGGATTGGAGGCCACGTTGATCTAAGGGCTATCAAGGCACTCAAACAAACACAAAACCACCTGGATTGATGACATGGAAGGCTAGAAGGATCCAAGGCTTCATTCCCATTCGTGTATAAATAGGACCTTCCCCTTACTAGTTTAGTGTGTAGTTTTTGATTAATGTTATGCTGTTAAAATCTCTTTGTAATTTCCTTTTCATGTACTCAGTTTATTATTAATGAAAATTTAAATTCAGTTTGCTTAAATTTGTTTGTCTCGTATTTTCCTTTAAAGTTTACTAGTTATTCTTTACATTTGCATAAGCTTGTATAAGCTAATTGTTTGTTGATTTAAATTTCTATAAGCTTCTAAAATTCTATTCTTCATTTACTTTATAAGTTACTGTTTTATCTTATAAATAAAAAAAAAATATAAAAAAAATAGTTTCATAAGCTTCAATAAGCTTATTCTCTGTTTTTATAAGCTCATATAAGCTTTACATAGCTTAGTGTGAGTTTGTTTAGATATTACCATTTCATTCTTGTAGTTCTTAAACAAGTCAAAGAAAGTTAAATAAGCTTCCAATAAGCTATAAGCTGATTCAGAAGGTTAAGACAGATAAGCTAAGCAAGCAAGGGAAGTGCTTGGCCTATCATAAAGATAGGCATCAGTGGAAAACCCTCTGTTCTTGCTGAGGGTGTATTCGTGAGTTTCTAAGCATTTAAATTCCTCTAAAAGTAGAATATAGTAGTATAGATTTGTTTTGTTTGGTTGATTACTGTTTTTTTGTTGCTTATTCAGAGTAGTTGTAGCTTGATATTAGTAGTTTGCATCAATTTAATATAGTTTGCTTTGCTTTATATGTTAACTGTTACAAGTCTGCTAGATTAATGCATATTTGATATCTATGGTTATTAGTTGTTGATGATTTGTGTTTCTGGTTCTATTAGACTCATTTGATCATAGTAACAGATTGTTTGGTGGCTTGGTAGTTTAGATCACATAGTTGCTTCACAAAATTCTCAAAACAGATTCATATAGGGGTGTTTGGATCAACCTGTTTTACTATGTTAGTGTGTTAGTTTGTTGGATTAGATTGCATCAGTAGTTCATATAGGGTTAAAATAGAATGAAACTTGCATAATAACAGTAGTTTATTAAGATAAAGTCAAAGTTCACTTTAATTTTCTCATACTTCTTAACTGTTAAAAGATTAGGGTGCATATTCCTACAAATAGTTGCATAAGTAATTTAGGTAGCTTAATTCAGTCATATTTTAGCTTATAACAACTTATTAGAGCATTTAGGACAGGTTTAAACTCAGAATAGTCAACTTAGTTCTTCAAATCTAAAAGTCAATTTGTCTTAGTGTCTGAGTTGGGCAGAATTTGATAAGCATCTCTAGGCTTTGATCTTTTGTGAAAGTGAGTTTTGATTGCTGATTTGAGTTATTTGGTGGGAAGTGAGTTTAGAACAACAATTGTTTTGCTTATTGGATCTCATTTGCTTATCTGAATTGGAGCTCAAAGTGAGCCATCTGCTCAATAGCATTCCCCTGTACAACTGTGCATCAGTCCATAAGCCTAGGTTCATAAGCACTTTTCTATTTATCTAGTGAACCATTCAGTGAGATTTTTGGGGCAAAAGCTTCTCAACCTAGCATAGAATACATTTCCTCTTAGACTTTTCACTGTTGAGTTTATTAGACTGCTTATTTCTTAGCTGCTAGTTTGATCCATTCAGGCAGTACATGCTGATTTTTTTTGTTTGTGTGAATTTGGTGTTAGTTGCTTGTGTTCTTGATTCCAGTGATTGAATTAAGTGTTCTTAAGTGTTTTTGACTTGTCTTAACTGTTCTGAGCTTATTGGTGCTTATTTGAGCTTATTTGGTTTATTTAAGTGCTTATTTTGGGCTGTTTTTGCTTGCATTTCATAAATCTGAGTTACTTTTGGTCAAATCAAGTGTTTCTGAGTTTATTAGAGTCATAAGGTCTTTCTAGAAAAGTTTGACCAGATTTGGTCAAACTGCTTATTAATAAGCACTTTTCTCAAACTGCTTTTTGGCGTAAAAAGCACTTAACAGCTTATTTTCCAAAATTTTCTTTTCCCAGTAGCTTTAGAATATAATTTTAGATTTTCCATAAAAATTTCAAAATTATTTGATTAGTTTTGCTATTTTTTTTCATTTATCTTTATTTTTAAGTCATTGTTAATTCAAATTAAATCATAAAAAGACAAAAATAATTTTCATTTTTATTTTTAAAATTTGTTTTTAGTTCAGTGAGATTTTTAAAAATTATATTAATAGATTAAATCTTTTATTTGTTAATTAGTTTAATTTTCTTTTATTAAACAAAATACAAAAATAATTTTTAATTCTTAAATAAAAATAAAAAGCCAAAAAGTAATAATTTTCTTTTTCTAAAAATTTTCTTTTATCATTTTTAGTTTTTAAAAATTTAAATTGCATCCCTAGCATTAGATTTGCATTAATTTCACGTTTTTAGTTGTTACGTTACGTTTATTTCACGTTTATTAATTCGTAGTTACGTTTTTTTAGCTTACATGTGCTTTGATTACGTGATTTGCTTATCTAATTACTTGATTGTGATTTATTTGCTTATCATTAGTGTAATTCTAATTCTTATCATTTTTACCATTTTTCACTACACGTTTTACGATTCGGAAATCGATATTCCATTTAGCCTTCACACGGACACGACCCGGGTAATTTCTTATTTAGAAATTATTTGGAAAAATACTTTACAAAAACGTCCACACCAAGTTTTTGGCGCCGCTGCCGGGGAAGGTTAAAGTGAATTTTTGTTTTCGTTTTTAAAATCGTGATTTGAAAAACCTTCCTTTCACGTATTTTCTTATATAAAAAGTAAAAAAAAAATCACAAAAACGAAACACTTTTCCTAAAGTGTTTGAAAAATACCAAAAATAAAATAAACATCCTCGGTCTTCCGTTGAAGGAGGGCGGTTGTAAACCAAATAAGCTTTCTCAACAAAAGATAATCGTGAAATCAATTGTTACCCGATTAGCCCATAAAGCGAAACGGTTTCGTTTGACGTAACGGTTAACAAAAAGATAATAAAAACAAAAGAAATTTTTTTTTTTGTGTTTTTAAGTTTTCTTTTATATAAAAACCCAAAATATTTTGATTTCAATTTATGTTCTAAAAAGGGTTAATACACAAAAAAGTTACTAAACTTTACAAAAAAGTTCGCCTAAGTTACTAAAGTTTCATTTTGTTCACTTAGGTTACTGAACTTTCGAGAAACATACACTCGAAAATTCAGTCTTAGTCTGAGTAACCTGAACATATATTTTTTGATAAGTTTAGTAACCTGATTGAACAAAGTTTCAAAGTTAAGTAACCAGAAAAAGTATATTTTTATAACTTCAGTAACCTGAGTGAAAAAAGTTTCATAGTTCAGTAACCTAAGTGAACAAGATGAAAGTTCAGTAACTTAGGCGAACTTTTTTGTAAAGTTTAGTAACTTTGTTGTGTATTAACCCTTCTAAAAACCAAAAAGATTTTTCTTTTTCTAATTGATTTTTCATTTTCTTTTTAAATTTGTGATTTCGTTGGTGTATGAATACCCGTTCTTCATCGGAAGAACTTTTATCACCTTTATCGAATCCCGAGAGGATTATACGTCACGCACAACGTGTTAATTTCCCAAACGTTGAGGAAATGAACAACAACGGTCAAAATTTGGGACACCCGCCGATGGGTGGTGCTCAACAAAACGAGGTACCTCCGGTGGGACCTCAACCTCCCGATCTCCGTACGATGGAGGAGTTGTGTCAACCGACTATGTTCGGACGTGGTGGCCTGATTGCCCCCGTCAATATCGAAGCCGCCGGTTTTGGACTTAAACATCATATGATTCAACAAGTACAAAATTTTTGTCAATTTCACGGTTTACCGGGTGATGATGCGAACAAACATCTTGATAAANAGTTTTGCTATTTCTTTTTCATTTATCTTTATTTTTAAGTCATTGTTAATTCAAATTAAATCATAAAAAGACAAAAATAATTTTCATTTTTATTTTTAAAATTTGTTTTTAGTTCAGTAAGATTTTTAAAAATTATATTGGTAGATTAAATCTTTTATTTGTTAATTAGTTTAATTTTCTTTTATTAAACAAAAATACAAAAATAGTTTTTAATTCTTAAATAAAAATAAAAAGCCAAAAAATAATAATTTTCTTTTTCTAAAAATTTTCTTTTATCATTTTTAGTTTTTAAAAATTTAAATTGCATCCCTAGCATTAGATTTGCATTAATTTCACGTTTTTAGTTGTTACGTTACGTTTATTTCACGTTTATTAATTCGTAGTTACGTTTTTTAGCTTACGTGTGCTTTGATTACGTGATTTGCTTATCTAATTACTTGATTGTGATTTATTTGCTTATCATTAGTGTAATTCTAATTCTTATCATTTTTACCATTTTTCACTACACGTTTTACGATTCAGAAATCGATATTCCATTTAGCCTTCACACGGACACGACCCGGGTAATTTCTTATTTAGAAATTATTTGGAAAAATACTATACTAAAACGACCACACCAAGTTTTTGGCGCCTCTGCCGGGGAAGGTTAAAGTGAATTTTTGTTTTCGTTTTTAAAATCGTGATTTGAAAAACCTTCCTTTCACGTATTTTCTTATATAAAAAGTAAAAAAAAATCACAAAAACGAAACACTTTTCCTAAAGTGTTTGAAAAATACCAAAAATAAAATAAACATCCTCGGTCTTCCGTTGAAGGAGGGCGGTTGTAAACCAAATAAGCTTTCTCAACAAAAGATAATCGTGAAATCAATTGTTACCCGATTAGCCCATAAAGCGAAACGGTTTCATTTGACGTAACGGTTAACAAAAAGATAATAAAAACAAAAGAAAAAAAAATTTTGTGTTTTTAAGTTTTCTTTTATATAAAAACC
Organism: Artemisia annua; assembly: GCA_014162995.1. Taxonomy (NCBI): domain Eukaryota; kingdom Viridiplantae; phylum Streptophyta; class Magnoliopsida; order Asterales; family Asteraceae; genus Artemisia; species Artemisia annua. The sequence continues at coordinate 48,082 of LBNU01023605.1, forward strand.
CAAAAATATTTTGATTTCAATTTTTGTTCTAAAAACCAAAAAGATTTTCCTTTTTCTAATTGATTTTTCATTTTCTTTTTAAATTTGTGATTTCGTTGGTGTATGAACACCCGTTCTTCATCGGAAGAACTTTTATCACCTTTATCGAATCCCGAGAGGATTATACGTCACGCACACCGTGTTAATTTCCCAAACGTTGAGGAAATGAACAACAACGGTCAAAATTTAGGACACCCGCCGATGGGTGGTGCTCAACAAAACGAGGTACCTCCGGTGGGACCTCAACCTCCTCCCGATCTCCGTACGATGGAGGAGTTGTGTCAACCGTCAATATCGAAGCCGCCGATTTTGGACTTAAACATCATATGATTCAACAAGTACAAAATTTTTGTCAATTTCACGGTTTACCGGGTGATGATTCGAACAAACATCTTGATAAATTTTTAACAATCACTCAAAGTATGAAACAAAACGGTGTCTCCGATGATGCCCTTCGTCTCTATCTCTTTCCATATTCATTGACACATCACGCCACCGCTTGGTTTGATCGACTCCCGAAAAATTCTATTCATACGTTCAATGAAATGGTTTCGAAATTCTTGGCAAAATATTTTCCACCATCGATGGTAACGAAGCTTAGAAACGACATAAGCAATTTCCGACAACTTCCCGACGAATATTTATTCGAGGCTTGGGAACGTTATAAGCTTTCGATTGACCGATGTCCGAATCACAACATGTGGCTCGTCACGATTATTGATACGTTTTATAATGGTTTAACTTTACGACATCGTGATACGATCAATGCTGCTGCGGGTGGTACTTTTATGAAAAGACGCCCCGAAGAGTGCTACGATCTCATTGAGAACATGACCGCCCATCACAATTATTGGGATTCTTCAGCCGAGAGGGGCGAGTCGACAAGATCTACCACGTCTTCCAATGCAGAAATTGCGGCTCTTAACAAAAAGTTCGATGATGTTTTCCGTCTTTTACAAACGAATCCAAGTCTTAACAACAATCGTCAAGTCAATGCGATTAGTCAAAGTTGTGAAACGTGTGGTGGTCCACATCCGTATTATGAGTGCCCAGCCTCCGGTGGCTTTGCTCATGAGAACGTTTATGCTACAAATATGGGAGGTAACAGTTACCAACCACAAGGAGATCGGAATCTTCTTAGCTATCGTTCCACCAATTATCTTGGACCATCCGGTTTTAATAACCCGAATAAAGTTAACAATGTGCAAAACCGTAACAATCAATTCAATCAAAATCAAAATCGTGTTAACAATGGTTTTCAAAATCCGGGAAATTTCAATCAAGGACAAAATCGTGGAAATTTTCAACATCAGGGAAATTATCAAGGCCCGAATCAAGGGAATTATCAAAATGCAAATCATGGAAATTATAATAATGGAAATCAAAATCATGGGAATTTTCATAATCAAAATCAAGGTTTTCATCAAAACAACCGAGGACAAAATTTCAATAATCAAAATCAAGCTTTGAATCAAAACCAAACGTCCTCGGATGAGTTTATCAAGCAATTCATTAAGAATCAAGAGGAAATGAATAAAATGATGATTAGTCAAATGGCCGAAATCAAGAAGTCTTTAAATGATCGACCCTCGGGCTCGGGTACTCTTCCAAGCAACACGATCGCTAACCCGAGGGGCGATGCTAAGGCGATCACGACACGAAGTGGTGTTTCATACGATGGACCTACGGCTCCGATTACCTCGTCTTCTTCTTCTCCCCCTAAGGTAGTCGACCGTGAAACCGAGGCGACAACGGATACGGAACTTCCTACTAATAACGGAAGGACCGAAAACATCCAACCTCCGGTTGTCCAACCGTCAAAAGAGAATGTTTCAAAAGGAAAGGAAAAAGTTGTTTTTGAACAAGATAAAACCGTCAAGTCTAAACTTCCTTATCCGTCTCGTCTAAACGATCAAAAGCACCGCGAGAAAACAAACCACCAAATGGAAAAGTTCTATCAAATTTTTCAAGATCTTCGTTTTGATTTAAGTCTCGCGGATGCCATTGTTTTGATGCCAAAATTTGCGTCGATGATCAAAAATTTGTTGAATAATAAAGAGAAATTATTTGAAATGGCAAAAACACCTTTGAACGAAAATTGTTCGGCGGTTCTCCTCAAGAAACTTCCCGAAAAGCTTGGAGATCCCGGCAAATTCTTGATTCCGTGTAATTTTCCAGGGATGGTTCAATGCTTCGCCTTGGCCGATCTTGGTGCTAGCATTAACCTTATGCCAAAGTCTATGTGGAAGAAATTGTCTCTTCCCGATCCTACTCCCACGTGTATGACCCTCGAGCTCGCCGATCGATCTACGTCTCATCCAATTGGAATTTCCGAGGATGTCATCGTTAATGTTGGAAAATTCCATTTTCCCGCCGATTTTGTGATTGTCGATTTTGATCCCGATCCAAGGGTTCCTCTCATTCTAGGAAGAGGTTTCCTAAGGACGGGTCGTGCTTTGATTGATTTTTACGATGAAGAAATTACCTTGCAAAATGGTAACGAAGCCGTCACGTTTAACTTGGACTAAACATCGAGATACTCCTCCACCGATGATTGCATGACCGTTAACCGAATCGATGTTATTGATGAAGTTTCGGAGGAGTATTCTCAAGAGCTTCTTGGTTTTTCTCATAATGTTTCAAGTGGCAATCCCACTTTTGATTCTTCCTCTACTAATAATTCTTCCTCTTCTTTTCCTGATGATAATTCTCCTTCTTCTCAACCTATTGTTGCCGACTCTTCCCCTTCCCTTACTCCGTTTGAGGGAAGTGATTTCATCTTGGAAGAGATCGATGCTTATCTTTCAAATGATTCAATTTCACCGGAAGTTGATGATACCGTCTTTGATCCGGAGGGGGATATTCGTTTGCTTGAACAATTATTGAACGAAGATCCGCCACTTTCTCCCCCCGAAGGATATTCATGTTGAAGAAATCAAAGAGGTTATTCCTACTAGGTAAGAGTGAGAATAAAAATTTTGACTTGATCCGGGCGTGTTGAGCCCTAGCTTGTCTCCCTTAACCAATATAATCTTTAAAAAATGATTATTGGCTAAGCATTCGCGGATCTCATTATTTGGGATTTTAAATTTGCGAAGAACGAGAAATGATAGAGTTTATCTAGAAGTTAGATGCTAAGCGTGGAGTAGTTGGTTCTCTTTAGAGCTCATCGAAGGTACTTGTGGCTTTTTGTTCCCACCAAATTGTTTCACCCCATATTTGTGCTAAATAATTAAAGATATTAGGTTTTGCCGGTATTTAGTTCTTGGTCTTTTTAAAAGAATCCTTGCTTTGAAAATTGGGTACACATCAAGGTCCCGTAATAAAGGATCGTATAATAATAAGTGTTAGTAGTGATATAAGACTTCGGATTGAGATCGGGCCTTGGATCCTACATTCTAACCTAAGCAGTTGGCGGTAGGTCTTGGACTTAAACCGTGAAGGTCCGGAGTCCCAAAGTTGCTATAAACGTCAAAGTTATGCGTGCGTGAAAAAAAATGATGAAAAGAAAAAAAAGAAAAAAGAAAAGTCAATATTGAGTTGAGCGAATAAGAGCTTCATTGTTAAGACTAAAGTTGGCACGGCGCGTGAGGTGCATGTATACGATCCTAGATCGGGCGCATGAGGTGCACGTGAAAGTACTCCTCAACAAAAGTCTATGAGTTTTTGTGTTGTGAGTCGGTTGTCATCTATTTAGGTTAATGCGGATTTAGCGGTAGCCTCGTAAATCTTTGGAATCGAATTCCCGCTGATTCCGGTACTATTCTCTGTGGGGTTTCAAAAACCTGGTCACTTAAACCAACTGGTTTGGGATGTGCCGAGAAGAAAGCCGCCAAATGGAACAGGCCCTTTCGAACCTTAAATTTCGAGGTAGCCGTGGAGTTAGTGTTGGCTTAGGCAGGTGGCAACCCTAATAATAATAATAATAATAATAATAATAATAATAATAATAAGTATAATAAAGACTTTGATGTGGACCTCATTTTCATTGCAGCGACTCTCAAGGAAAGAACACTAACTACTTAGCGTCCTTATTTAGTATCCTTATCGGATTAATAAATATGAAAACGAGAGGCTTATGAAGAAATTCATTTCTCTCACAAAAATAAAATAATGAGATACCAAAATAGGAAAATGGGAGCAAGAGGTTTTCACACAAGTAACTTCCATGGGTAGTGTTAGCATCTAACTTGTAATTAAACAATGATCCGTTTTTACACTTAGTTTGGGGGCTTGTGAAAAATCAGGGACGATGAATTTTATCCAATCGGTCACTTTTCTATGAATCGTGTTCTTACTCTATGATCCTTAATCGTTATTGCAAAATAATGAAAGTCAAATACACCGTCACATGAAAAGTGGAAAAATACAAAAATAGTAGTGTAGATTAGTATAAGGAATAAAATGGAAACTCGGGGCGTTTTAGGGAATAAATGATTTCGTAATCTCTTTCGAACGTTTTGCTACTTTCCAAAGTTAGTAAAAAGGGATATGAAATTATTTATCTCAAAAGCGTGAATTGATCACATTGCGTGAGGACACGGCAAAACCTTAGTCTGGGGGATTTTGGTATGTGNTCCGATCATACCCCTATATTTAGTGCTATCTACGGATTCACTTTCCTCATCCTTGACGAGTTTAGTTTCCGTGGACATGGGTGTTTTGATTGGTTTAGAATCTTCTAATCCAAATTTCCTAAGCATGTCCCTAATGTACTTAGATTGGTTAAAGAAGATACCATCTTCTAGTTGTTTGATTTGGAGTCCTAGGAAAAAGTTGAGTTCTCACATCATACTCATTTCAAACTCATCATGCATGATTTTCGAGAAATCATCGCATAGATCTTGACAAGTTGATCCAAATATAATGTCATCAACATAGATTTGGACTATGATAATATGGGAATCTTTCTTCTTGGTGAAGAGAGTATTATCAACTAAGCCCATGGTGTACTTATGGTCAACTAAGAAAGTTTTAAGTCAATCATACCAAGCTTTTGGAGCTTGCTTAAGTCCGTATAAAGCCTTTTTAAGTTTGAAAACGTGGTTAGGTTTTTCAAAATCAACGAAGCCCGGTGGTTTAGTGGTGTATGCTTATTTATACACCTTTTATTTACCAAATTAAGACCAAAACAACCAAAAACTAACCATAAATGCCAAAGATATTTTGTTTTTGTGTTTGTGATTGTGCAGGTACGGATATTTCAGAAACAGGCTAAAAATCACAAAAACGAGCACGAGAATGGAAAGTGTCAAAAGCCGAAGCCGGGAAAGTCAAAAAGTCAAGGTCAAGCTCAAAAAGTCAAAATCAACCTTGGAGAATCATTACTTGTCAAGATTAGTCCTTGGAGCAAAGTTTGAAGATTTGGCGATTTTAGTCCCTCAAGTTTCAGAAGTTGTAGAAATTGATCCCTCAAAGATTATTTGTGAAGAAATGACAACAAAGGTCCTTCAAGAATAAGAGATTGACAACAATGACCCTTGGATCACACTTTAGGAAAATGACAGAATCAGTCCTTACAAATTTCAGATTTTACACAATTGGCCCCTATAATTTACTAAACCCAAAATACTACACTTAATCAATTTAAGCCTATAATAAAACCACAAATCCTAAACCCATTTAATAGACCCAATCCCTTTACAAAACCCAAAGCCCAACTGCTTTAAACCTTTTACCCGGCCCACACCCTTAACCCAAGTCAACCCCTTCATAAAAACCAGTCAAACAACAATAAATAAATACCCAAGTTACCCGCCACCCAATTTCACCCCCAAAATCTACCCAGATAAACCCTAACTACTGTTCACGCTAGTAAATCCAAAATTGACAGCAATTAAGGGCAATTGGGACATTTAACTCACGTTTCTAGAAGACCCTGACATGACAGACCTGCCATGTCAGTGATCCGTGTGAATTTGAGTGCATATGATTGAAGGCATCATGGTCCAAGGGTTGTTATTGATGGGATTGGGCAACACGTTTATCCAAGGGCTGTGAAGGACTCAAACAAACACAAATTCACCTGGATAGGTGACATGGCAGCCTAGAAGGATCCAAGGACTCACCCTCATCTCCTATATAAACCCTCCTCCTCCTCAGTTGTTAGTGTGTAATTTTTTAGTACTGTTATGCTGTCCAAGTTATTTTTCGAATTGTAATCTCAATTTTCATAGTGTAAACTCAGTTTGATTAATGAAATTTTAGTTTGATTTTTTTTGTTCATCAAATTTCCTTTTAATATCTATATTGTTTAATCCTAGTATACTACTTTGTTACTGTTTCATTTAGTAATCATTTTCCTACAAAGTTTTTAGTTATTAGTTTACTATTAATCATCTTATCAAAAAACTAAAAAAAAAATCAGAAAATAATAAAAAAATTCCAAAAATATGTTTTCAGTTTCAAAAGCAAGCTTCAATAAGCTTGATTTTCAATTAGTTAAGCTCATTTAAGCTGTCCATAGCTTTAGTGAGTGTGTGTAGGTGTAAACACAGTCCAAATCTCATTTTTCTAAAACAATCTACTAAAGGTAAAGGTGTTCATAAGTCTAAATCAGAAGGTGTATTGGTGAAATTGTGGTGATTCATTGGTGTTCAGAAGTGCATATAGGCCTATTAAAGATAGGCTTATTGGAGTATACCCTCTTTTGAGGCTCTTGTTGGTTTAGTAAGCTCCTTTGTCAATTTTTATAACATCCTTTACTAGTTCTATTGATTGTAGTTATATTACTGTTTTCCTGATTGATTTGATGTTATTGATTATGGTGTGATGTTACTGAATTTGGATTGTGTTGAGTGTTTGATTTTTGAGTTTAAATATTGACTGTGGTGATATCTTTGCATCTGTGGAATTTGTTCAGTGGTGCTCTTGAGTTAGTTTATTGTTATTTGCTAATCTTAAGTAAGTAGTGACTGTGTTGGATAATTGGTTAGTCGATTTGAGGCTTGGTTATATTAGAAATAGTGTTAACAGATTCATATAGGGGTGTTTGGATCAACCTGTTTTACTATGTTAGTGTGTTAGTTTGTTGGATTAGATTGCATCAGTAGTTCATATAGGGTTAAAATAGAATGAAACTTGCATAATAACAGTAGTTTATTAAGATAAAGTCAAAGTTCACTTTAAATTTCTCATACTTCTTAACTGTTAAAAGATTAGGGTGCATATTCCTACGAATAGTTGCATAAGTAATTTAGGTAGCTTAATTCAGTCATATTTTAGCTTATAACAACTTATTAGAGCATTTAGGACAGGTTTAAACTCAGAATAGTCAACTTAGTTCTTCAAATCTAAAAGTCAATTTGTCTTAGTGTCTGAGTTGGGCAGAATTTGATAAGCATCTCTAGGCTTTGCTCTTTTGTGAAAGTGAGTTTTGATTGCTGATTTGAGTTATTTGGTGGAAAGTGAGTTTATAACAACAATTATTTTGCTTATTGGGTCTCATTTGCTTATCTGAATTGGAGCTCAAAGTGAGCCATCTGCTTAAAGTCTCCCCTGCACATCAGCTTTTAAGCTAAGTTCATAGGCTCTTAGCTACTTCATTAATTGAGCTTTTTGATTGATTTTTGGGGAAAAAGATACTCAAGCCAGCATAGAAGTAATATCAGCTTTAAAATTCCACTTTAGTGCTTATTAGAACTGCTTAATTCTAGCTGCTAGTTAAGCATAAGTAGGTACTTAACTGTTTTTAGCAGAGGTGAACATTTGATTACATTGGCTTGATTACTTGGTTCCATTGCTTCTTTTATGCTTCATTTAGTGTGTTGTAGCCATTTTTTCAGTCCTGTGCTTATTTGTGTATAATTGAGCTTATTTGGCCACATTTAGTGCTTATTTTGAACTGTTTGCCTCTCAATTGCATAAATCTGAGTTCATTTTGGTCAAAATCAAGTGTTACAGAGTTGGTTTGAGTCCTTTAATCATTTTGGAAAAGTTTGACTTAATTTGGTCAAACAGCTTATTTATAAGCAATTTTCCTAACTGCTTATTGGCTTGAATAAGCACTTAACAGCTTATTTTTCCAAATTTCTTTTTCTCAGTAGCTTTAGAATTTAATTTTAGATTTTCCATAAAAATTTTAGAATTTTTAGATTAGTTTTGATATTTCTTTTTAATGTTTCTTGATTTTCAATTACTTGTTAATTCAAATTAAATCACAAAAAGACAAAAATAATTTTCAATTTTATTTTTAAAATTAGTCATTAGTTCAGCTAGATTTTTAAAAAATTATATTTGTAGATTAAATCTTTTATTTGCTAATTAGTTTAATTTTATTTTATTAAACAAAAATACAAAAATAGTTTTAATTCTTAAATAAAAATAAAAAGCCAAAAATAATAATTTTCTTTTTCTAAAAATTTTCTTTTATCATTTTTAGTTTTTAAAAATTTAAATTGCATCCATAGCATTAGATTTGCATTAATTTCACGTTTTTATTTGTTACGTTACGTTTATTTCACGTTTATTAATTCGTAGTTACGTTTTTAGCTTACGTGTGCTTTGATTACGTGATTTTGCTTTTCTTATTACTTGATTGTGTTTTATTTGATTATCATTAGTGTAATTCTCATCGTTATCACTTTTACCATTTTTTACTACACGTTTTACGATTCGGAAATCGTTATTCCATTTAGCCTTCACACGGACACGACCCGGGTAATTTCTTATTTAGAAATTATTTGGAAAAATACTATACTAAAACGATAACATCATTGAGCGACGTACACTTCTTCATTAATGACCCCATTTAAGAATGCACTTTTGACGTCCATTTGAAAAAGTTTAAAGTTATGTACACACGCATATGCAAGTAAGATTCTAATTGACTCGAGCCTAGCTACCGGAGCAAAAGTTTCATCGTAGTCAATACCTTCTTGTTGATTATATCCTTGTGTTACTAGAACACCCGTTCTTCATCGGAAGAAATTTTATCACCTTTATCGAATCCCGAGAGGATTATACGTCACGCACACCGTGTTAATTTCCCAAACGTTGAGGAAATGAACAACAACGGTCAAAATTTGGGACACCCGCCGATGGGTGGTGCTCAACAAAACGAGGTACCTCCGGTGGGACCTCAACCTCCTCCCGATCTCCGTACGATGGAGGAGTTGTGTCAACCGACTATGTTCGGACGTGGTGGCCCGATTTCCCCCGTCAATATCGAAGCCGCCGATTTTGGACTTAAACATCATATGATTCAACAAGTACAAAATTTTTGTCAATTTCACGGTTTACCGGGTGATGATGCGAACAAACATCTTGATAAATTTTTAACAATCACTCAAAGTATGAAACAAAACGGTGTCTCCGATGATGCCCTTCTTCTCTATCTCTTTCCATATTCATTGACACATCACGCCACCGATTGGTTTGATCGACTCCCGATAAGTTATTGATTTGGAAGGTTTTGTTATTGTTTGAGTTACGGGTTGGTTTAACGTTAATAAACAAGACCGCAACAGTTATCGGACTTCGTGGGTTGACGAACCCAATAGGGCCGATAAGTGCGTCGGAGGAAATTTATTTGCGTATGACCCACCCTTATGACTCGTAAATTATGTGTGATGCCCTGAATACGATAATTATATACCACCGTTGTTATAGACTGTATCTCCTCCCTATCCAGCCCTCACTAATCGGTTCTAGAGCAGTAATATACCCATATGTTCTGTCATATTCGTTATCAGTTAATGTTGAGATCGGACATTTGTCCTAATGTTCTGAAATGCCATCTAGCATCATCTGAGAAACCACCTTATAACTATTGCGTTAAGAGTAAAAATAGTTGTGGAATTGTTTGTTGCGACCCTGAATCGAATAATTCTCGGTTAGATATCCTAGCTTTTAGCTACCAACTCCGCTTCTATTTTGCCGTTGATGAAATTTGGAAGATCTGGTATCGACACGATAGTGATGGATGCTCATACTAGTGCCGCGCGGGCACATCTAACTGATGCTATTTACAAAGGTCGTTGTGGTCAGCCTTAGTCATTCCAAGCTAAACTATGAACAACCCAGTCCCACCAAGACATGTTGCGGCGAGTCGAGCACTATAGATCAGTTAGTAACCCAACGAGTGGTAGAGGTACTAACTGAGGCAAGTCACTCAAACCTTTCTGCTAGAACTTCATGACCCGCGAACGACGCCGTAAGGGAGCGTATGAGGAAGTTATGGAGTCGCATGGCAACTGAATTGGAGGGATGGAGGAAGTTGTTGTCCTGATGCATTGAGAAGGAAGGAAATCCAAGGCGAAGGAGGCCTTGTTCGCTCGACAGGAGTATCGAGGCGACTTATTCTATGTCTTGAGGAGAATTTAAGGCGATATTGTTTAGAGACTACTCATTTGTGGTAAAGTGAGAATGATGAGAGATTGAAGTATGGGATTACGAGGCGAAAGGCATCGACATGCCAAGCTAGGCTTGTAACTTCCAGGAGCTGTGACTATGGTGACTTGAGATAGCTCATACCGAAGTGCATAAGATGGAGCACTACATGGATGGATTGCCCTAATCTAACGAGGATGACGTGTTACCTTGTGACCAGCTACACTTCGTAGTACTTTGAATATCTAATGGGATGAGATACGACTAAAGAAGTGGTTGACAGTAAGAGGTAGTGGGAAGACCACTCAAGGAACGGGAAGTCGAATTTTGGAAGCACGAGATGAGAGGTACTGAGCTACAAACCTACACTCATCGCTTCTTTGAGATATTCAAAAGTGCCCTGAAATGGTGAGGAGTGAGGCTTGTGAGATCGAGTGTTACATAGAAGGATTGTCTTAACCAATCCGAGACGGTGTAATCTCGGCTAACACAACTAGCCTACATGACACCATAAAGCAGGCATGGACTTGTATGAACCCATTAGTTGGTGATGTTGTCGCTGAGATAGCGAAAAACAAGAGGAAATGGAGAGAATTCGAAAAAGTGAGAGAAAACCTGACGAATGACAAGAAGTCGTTGAGGCTTATGCTATTAAAGCTGGAGAAAATCTGAGATACACTGAGAATCAACCTAAGTGCGACCGTTACGAGCCCCACCACTCTGGTTGTTGTCCTGAGACGTGTCGTAAGTGTTGTAGGTTGGACACTTAACTAGAGACCATAGATCTAAGACCCATGCATTGGTTCAGATAACCTTTTGGTCGGATCGGAAGGCTAGTGTCGCAAGTGTTAAACAGAGAAAGAAGGAACATTACGTGAATGAGTATTGGAGACTGTGAAAACGAGGGAGTTGTAGAGCTAAAGGAAAATCGAGAAGGAAAAGGATACCTGGAGTAAGACGTGACGTCAGGGATGACTGTCCTAGGAATGATGTCAAGTAGAATTTCTTAAGTTTCTATGTTCTGAGACCCTCGTGATATGCCTGCAAGAATCGTGCGAGCTTAGGACCCTCTTCCACCCGTTANGAAGTGGTTGACAGTAAGAGGTAGTGGGAAGACCACTCAAGGAACGGGAAGTCGAATTTTGGAAGCACGAGATGAGAGGTACTGAGCTACAAACCTACACTCATCGCTTCTTTGAGATATTTCAATAGTGCCCTGAAATGGTGAGGAGTGAGGCTTGTGAGATCGAGCGTTACATAGAAGGATTGTCTTAACCAATCCGAGACGGTGTAATCTCGGCTAACACAACTAGCCTACACGACACCATAAAGCAGGCATGGACTTGTATGAACCCATTAGTTGGTGATGTTGTCGCTGAGATAGCGAAAAACAAGAGGAAATGGAGAGAATTCGAAAAAGTGAGAGAAAACCCGACGAATGACAAGAAGTCGTTGAGGCTTATGCTATTAAAGCTGGAGAAAATCTGAGATACACTGAGAATCAACCTAAGTGCGACCGTTACGAGCCCCACCACTCTGGTTGGTGTGCTGAGACGTGTCTTAAGTGTTGTAGGTTGGACACTTAACTAGAGACCATAGATCTAAGACCCATGCATTGGTTCAGATAACCTTTTGGTCGGATCGGAAGGCTAGTGTCGCAAGTGTTAAACAGAGAAAGAAGGAACATTACGTGAATGAGTATTGGAGACTGTGAAAACGAGTGAGTTGTAGAGCTAAAGGAAAATCGAGAAGGAAAAGGATACCTGGAGTAAGACGTGACGTCAAGGGATGACTGTCCTAGGAATGATGTCAAGTAGAATTTCTTAAGTTTCTATGTTCTGAGACCCTCGTGATATGCCTGCAAGAATCGTGCGAGCTTAGGACCCTCTTCCACCCGTTACCTTTTCTATGATCGTTTCTTATTCATCCTTGCTAGTATCTAATGCTTTACTTCATCTGCCATGACTGTTTGTATCATTACTTCCACTGATTTTCATTATCAACTTGAATACGGTTCTCAAACCTGAAAGAGTTGATCACTTGTTCTTGTAACTAAACTCAGCATGACATCATTGGACCTCAATTATACAAAGACTGGCCACCTATGTATAATTCAGGTAGGAATCATGTGATGCTAAGAGTAGTTGCTTAAACCCTCATCGAGAAGTTAAAGTTTCTCATCCTCTATCCAAACGCTTTCATTTAAGAGTGATTTTATTCCTCTACCGTCCTATGAAATCCAGCCGTAATCAACGCCGTACTTTGATTCCGAAGATCCCATTACGCTAATTTTCATCCTGGAAAGAGAAACTCTTTTGCATAGCGTCCTATGCAACCCTACCTTTCCGATAATTCTAGGACCCTGAGCAATGCATAGACTAAGACTTCGAGTTGGACGAATTCCTGATGACTCATGGTCTCGTAAGTGGTAGAGAGATGTGCTTGCTTGTAGCAATCATGTCATATACTACGACGATTAAATTCTGGGAGCAATTAACTTATAGTAGGAGCGAGTGAACACCTGCCTTGTTACTGAGAAGGAGAAGAATGAAAAACGTAGAGAATACGTGCCAATCGTTCAGATTCCCCAGGAATAGTCCTAGACGACTTTCCGGGATCCCACCTATTAGACAAGTGAAACTTCAAATCGAGTTAAGATCTGGTGCTGCATCCGTAGCCCAAATACCTCACCAAACCGCCGTACTGAACTGGAAGAGCCTTCGAAAAGATTGACAGAGTTGTCAAAGAAAGGGGTTCACTCGGCCGAGTTTGTCAACATAGGGAGCTCTGGTGAGACCTATAAGGAAGGAGAATAGATGTTTCCGCGTATACCCAAACTGTCGAGAGTCGAATAAGCTACCGAAGAAAATTCGATGCCCGTTACCGAAGATCGATGATCTGTTCGATCAACTCCGATGTTCGAGCAAAATGTCAAAGGAACAACCCAAGATTTGGATGCTGCCAGCAGCGATGGATGGAGAAGAGAGATGGCCCGAAGACTACGTTCATACTTGTGGTGGCTATTATAGCCCTAAAGTGTGGCTAATGGCTAGCCGTCGCCCAACCGCCTCCAGGAATTGTTGATGAGAACTCTAATAGGATGGGTTGCGATAGTATTCAACCCTATATATCCTAAAACCACTGAGACAAGTATGTAGAGAAACATGGAGGACACCAGAGTGTGACATCGTAACAGCTAGAGAAGGAAATGGCTGTAATACAAAACTCCGTGAGTATGGATTCAGCTACGAATGTGAGATCTCTTAATCGCGTGAATTGCATTTCCATGGATCTCATCAAGAGTTGGTCAATCGGTGGAGAATTCCCCTGCTAGTCTGAATGAGAGACGTCAATAGTTGGGAATTGCTGGGAGATTTCGGAGATGCTAACGAAAGTCTCTCGAGATAGCGAACCCTTAGTAGGCTGAACCTAGAAGAGGTAAAGGGTAAATAAGTGGAAAGTAGAGAGGAAGTAGGATAACTTCCAAAGATAGAACGGTGTAGTACGCCTGTCTTATTATTCAAAGGAAAGTGCAGATGTGGTTGCAAAGTCTTGGTGTTTTTTGAGAAAATCGAGGAACGTTTTGATATGAATGGAAAGGAAGCAGGATAACTTCCAAGGAGGGAACGGTGAAGAACACCTATCCTAGCTGTTTTAGAGAAAAGTGTAGACGCTATTATAGATTTCGATGTTTGTATAAAGATTTCTGAATTGTTTGATGCGAATGAAGGAGGAGTAGATTACGTCCCTCGCCAAATTGAGATGTGCGAGAGAAGTCATGTCATTCCGGAGTGAACTTTGGGTGCGGTTGTACTTGCACCCAGAATCTGGGAGACAATACTGGTAGTGTACAAGGTGTATAGTATACACCCAACATGAGGGTACGACATACCCTAGACCGGAAAGAACGGACCGTCGAGGTAGAGTAGTTAGAGAGAACTACATGGTGGTAACTACTGCAAAGATTTGCTATTATAGGTGTAAGGAGAATGTGTTGCTGACGTTTTAAGTCGAGCAGTATGTACGCACATTGAAACCGCTTGATGAATACTGACTTTTAGCCATAGGTACCTATTCGTTGTTTTGAGCAATTCCTGAATTGAGCCAAATCATCGACGACGTGAAATTCTTATTTCTCAACAACTTGATACATGGTCTAATCTCGTGACAGTTCTTGTTTGATGAGTTGCGAGATTAAGCTAAAATCAAGTTGTTACGGGGTTTAAGGTTTTGGTGATTTTGCTCGAAGACGGGAAAGCTTATTCCATCGAAATAGGCTACCCGATGATTGCCTTTGATTAACATGCTGGGATTGTCAAAAGAGAAGAATTGACAGCTATGGGAACCTTTTCGGTAGGTTGGAGAATAGGCGCAGATACGTAGACTGTTCAGATGGAATCTTATGCTGGATACCTCCTCACGGAGTATCCAAGGTTGGATAGTGCACGAGAGCACGAATGAGGATACTCTAGTCATTTCGAATTGGATAAGATGTATTAAGATCTGAAGTGGCAATGTAGATGACCGAGCATAGGGGTTGACATTGCAATATATGTCAACGAATGCTAAGAGAATCGAGAGACAAACGTCGGACACTAGAGATCGTTATGTTTTGTAACAATTCAAATTTCGAGTCATGAGTTGAAGAGGACCACTATGGAACTGTCATCAAATTTCCAAGAACAGATAGCGGTTGTAATACCATCTGGGAAATTATGATCACCTTATTGAATCTAGTTATCTTTGCGTTATTGACAAGTAATAGTATGGACAAGATTGATCGTTGTTCTTGAGAGAGGTTGACTTCCGGGCATAGAGTGCCGATTTCTATCACGTCTTGTTAAGACTATCGTTTTATGCTGAAGTTCCGGAAATCTCTACAGATGACCTTGGGGACGAGTGGTAATAGGAGTATTATGTAACCTCCCCGATCAGATGGTCAGAGTAAGAGAATCGTTAGTACGTCGAGAATAAAGCTTTCAGCTGTCATTAGTAACTTTGAAAGGAGGCTGGGAGAGATATCCGTCCCTCCCCAAACTTTCCTGAGTTAATGAAAAGCCGCCCGACGTTAAGATCATGTCGTTCGAAATTCTTTATGGTTGTATATCGATTTTCATTCGTGAGACCGCCGAAATGAATATTAAGATCTGAAAGGTAGAGCAAGAGGATGATTAAGGTGTTACCTGGAGATGGTGGAATACGTTGAGTAAACATGAAAAACTTAATCCTTGCTATCCTGTTTTGCTCAAGAATTTTTACTAGATCTAACTCGCGATACTCGTGCTTTTATCGTGACTTAGAGAAGTCCACAAGACTCTTGAGGTGTAATCCGGAAGGAAACCTCCGGGAGAGATTACCGCCGTAAAATTTCTTTTCCATGATGAAGGACATCAAACTCCTTTGAGGAGCTCGTTGAATTCCTATTCGTGAAAAATCTGGCGATCTAAGCCAAGTCATATCGTTGTCATTGAACTTGTTGGAAATTCTGAGATAGCCCTCCACTCACATAGTGAGTTTGAGGATGAAAGCCAGGAAATCTATTTTATCTCTATTCGATCTTGATGAGTAATTCTAAGTGAAACCCGAGACGGGTTTCTTCTGAGGCTGGGAGGCTGTGACAACTGGTAAAATTGAGAACCGGATTTAAAATGCCGTATTATAAATAAAATGAATCGTTAATATTATTGAAACGGTTTTTCAAAAATCACGAGAATTAGTGATTGATTATGTAGAACGTGATGCATATCGTTGAGTATTGTGTAGAATAGTATGTCGTTAGACCATTCCTATTGTGTTAAGTTAGGCACTACTTCGACACTGGCACTAGAAATCCTAATCGAATGCAAAACGAACAATTTATGAGTTATTCTTTATGAACGTATTTGTTATCACTTTTTACGGAAAAACCTAAATAAGACTAACGGAGAAGTCTAAAAGCACTTTCGGTGACATCTAATATTTTTTCGGGATTGAAAATAAGTTAAACCGGGTAAGATGAAATTCTCCTCATCACTAGTCCCTACACCAAGCCCTTGTGGCCAAATAACTAAGAAAACAAGGACTAGATTGCAATTTACACAAAATATAACTAATAAACCCCTAACCCTAACTTTTATTTATCATTTTCACAAAAATTTCATCTTCTTCTTCCTCTCTTCTTTGTTGCCGCCGGCCACCGCACGAAACACCACCACCACCACTTTTTCTTCATCATCTAACATAAACAAATCAATCCCCATCATTTTCTCATCATACCTATATAATTTTTATATTACCAAACAACCTAAAACGTCATTTCCCCTCAAATTCGAGCTACTATTCATCACCTACACCATCCTTGTTGATTAAATCTTGATAAACTCGTAAGAAAAGGTAAAGTGGTAAGCTTATCTTGTGGGTTTGACTTTTGTAAGAGTCAAACTTACAAAACCTTGTAATTTTTGGGTTAAACTAAATGGGTTTTCATACATTAATGAGTTTTGGTTAATAAAAACATAAGGTAATCAAGTTTGGTATCAATTTAAGGGTGTTTGGTTTCGGATTTGTGTTGAGCCGCGGGTATAACCCACGACCCTAGTTGGGTTTTGTGTTTCTTGACCTATTTTGATGCTTATGATTGTTCCTTGATCTTTCTTGAATGTTTTGGTTATGATTTGGTTGTGTTTGGAACAAGTTTGACACACTTTGGGTGTGTTTGGTTGTGTAGCCGAGGACCCCAAGGCCCCTTGGCCGCGGGTTTGGCTCGTACAAGTGCTAGCCGAGACCCTATGGTCATGGCAAAGGTCCTTGTAGCCGACTTGTGCTAGTTTACTTGTTTTGTTATCGTTTTGGTTACTTTTGTTAAGGTTTATTTAAGTTTTTGACGAATGGTTATCGATATAATTTCCGGCTAAAAATTGGTTAAATACTAGCCAAAGTGATGATATATATATATATTTTAGTTTGATGAAGTAATTGTTTGACAATATGTTAATATGGTTTATAGTGATAAATTGGTTAATAGAAAACTTGGTATATGTTTGGAATATGGAATTGTTGGTATGAAGTTTATTTCGGTTATGATATGTGGATTATTATGAGATATATTCTTGTGACGAAATATATTGTTAAGGTGAAATATAGTTTTGACGATATATACATGATTTCATGAGTATTAAAGTTGATCGGTAAATACTTGTTTTGAATGTATATATATATATATATATATATATATATATATATATATATATATATATATATATATATATATATATATATATATATATATATATATATATATAGGGTTGATGAAAAATAATGATATTGGTATGTGAATTTTAGTGTTGAGTGTTTATATGAAATAACGTCATAATGTGATAATGTGATATTTTGGCTATATGAATTGGTTATGAGTTTACATGTTGCTATATATATATTTTGACTAACGTTTATTGTTGATGTGATATTGAAATGGAGTGCTTGGTTTGTGATTTAATGGAGTTATAAGGATGAGAACTTTTAGAATGACGGAGATAGGTTAGTTCGAGAGCCGTAGACGGCCTCGCATTGTTGTAGTTTGTGAAGTGTGGATTGGATATCGGGATATATTGGATTGATTATATTATGATGATACATTCTTTGAGACTTTGTGCACGTTGAGGTCGCCTTGACTTTCTAGTCTTGGTTGGCTTCAACAATGCCGTTACATGGACTTTGGACTTTGACTAGTTATGCGGACCGGGAAGTCATGACTCGGACACGTGGACTCGAATAAATAATAATTCGTTTAATATCGTTTATTACGATTAACTTATTTATAATATGAGTCTAAATATATATATATATATGTGTAAACGTGTGTGTGTATATATATATATATATATATATATATATATATATATATATATATATATAACTTGGGGATCATTAAGTAATCGGTAAATGGTTGGACTTATCGAGTTAACGAATTTGATAAGCTATCAAACCTTCATACGATGACTTATCAACTCATGAGGTCATATCATTTGACCTTGACCTTTATGTGCTACATGGTTTTGGAATGCTATATGTCTTGAATGCGGTTATGTGCATATGTGAACTACTTGGTTTACTGGAGGCTTATGCCGTTATGTGATTTCGTGATTTATGCATCTATGATCTTTATTGAGGTACTTATTTGGCGTGAGTTCACTTGAGTCGAGACCTTATCTCTAACACCCACACCGAACGATACCAAACGATACCAAGTGATAACTAAAGCTTTTCAATGAACGTTTTCTTTTGAAAATAAACGGAATTCATTTGGGAAAGTATGGGAAGAGATTAACTTTTGAAGCTATATTAAGCTAAAATCTACATATATGATTAGGTAGTGCCAAGTCTGTAGTTGCCGTCACTTGCTAGCTGCAATCCTGCCTTGCTTGTTGATTTTCTGTGCCGAGCTGACTTAGTTGATGTAGAGTTAAACTACCTTCGAGCTGTTTATGGTGCTCTTCTAATTGGATTGTTGTGCTAGCCTGCTTATGTTATAATTGTGATTGTGCTTTGCTAGACTTGAGGTGAGTTTCATAGCCCCACTTTTACTCGTATTTTTAATTGTTTTCTAAATTTGGGGGAGAAGACATGCTACTAGTTTCTTGGACATGCTACTACTTTGTTTTGCTATTGTGTTAACTAGTTTAGGATAGACGGAAGTAGATGTTGACCTAGAGCTAGGGCGCTTTGACCCTAGTTTGGAATAGACTCTGCTGCGGCCTAGATCCGGGGCAGTAACGGGTGGTTCCTTGCTGTGACCTGGCTAGTGACCGTTGAGGGGCCCGCTCACTATGACCATTCATCTTTCCTAAGATGATAAACTATTGATTGCAATTGTGATGATGTTGGATTGTGATGTCTATGCCTGCTCTATTTACACATAGCGCTAAATCCTTCAGGTCCCGTATTGTTTTAACTTTAAACCTATGAACTCACCAGCGAAAGCTGACCGTTTATGCATGTTTTTCTCAGGTAACTAAATGCATGCCTTTACTATTTGGACTTCGGCGGTGTAGCTTGGATCTTGGCATGGTTTGAGGCATCGATGAAAAATCTGATAAAACTCTCATAGACCTGTTTTCCTATTATCGATTACGGGCTTTCCTTTCTAAAGATTTTGGATAAATGTAAACTTCGACTTNGACCTGGCTAATGACCGTTGAGGGGCCCGCTCACTATGACCATTCATCTTTCCTAAGATGATAAACTATTGATTGCGATTGTGATGATGTTGGATTGTGATGTCTATGCCTGCTCTAGTTACACATAGCGCTAAATCCTTCAGGTCCCGTATTGTTTTAACTTTAAACCTATGAACTCACCAGCGAAAGCTGACCGTTTATGCATGTTTTTCTCAGGTAACTAAATGCATGCCTTTACTATTTGGACTTCGGCGGTGTAGCTTGGATCTTGGCATGGTTTGAGGCATCGATGAAAAATCTGATAAAACTCTCATAGACCTGTTTTCCTATTATCGATTACGGGCTTTCCTTTCTAAAGATTTTGGATAAATGTAAACTTCGACTTATGTTGACTATGGTTTACATGATTATCTATGCTATTTGGTTATCTATACTTGTGATGTCTACCCATTGTAGTAGCACCCCGAAAACTTGTTAAGTCTTCCGCTGTACGAATTTTGGGGGTGTTACAAATATTTTGTGTGGTGTGTGTTTGTGTGATAAGGTTTTTTGTGTGTGTTAGTGACAGATTGAGAGCATATGTGTGGGTGGATTTATTTGTATAGATAAGATTTGTGTGGTTGTGGTGTTTAGTTTTGTGGTATAGGGAAGGGTTATATGTCATTTCAGTCACCAATAAATGTGTCTCTCCCCCTCAAAAATTGCTACAGCAGTAGCAGTTTTTGAAGATCTAACATTTATTGTTTGACATTGAAGAATGTTATCAGCAGTTATACATGGATCTGGCTCATAAGAATGAACCTCTGGCTCTGGTACCACTTGTTGGTCCATGGAAATTGAGCAAATCTTGATAAAAATAAAGAGCAATTTCATTGATAATAATGAATAAAAGTTACAAGATTTCTCAATACCAACATGACTACATGATAACATCTTCAACTTCTTAATGGGGATAATTTCGGTATATTATCCCCATTGATTGACAATAAACTCTCATTGATCCAAGCTAAGCTTGAGATTCAATGAGAGGGGAATCCTATCAACTAATACTAAGTATCTTTGTTTGTTTAGAATTCTTAACTATCCCTGTTACAAACTAGACATATATATAGGTACAAAGTACAAGTAAACATGTGATGGTGTTAGTTGTCATCCACTTGTAGTGGTCAAGTGGTCCACAATTCCTTTCTTCATTTGGAGAAGCACCAACCATCCTTTTGGATATGTCATACCAAATATTCTCACTTTTATGGTAATAACTTGTACTTTGTTTGACTTCCCTTTTTGGAAGTTCCACCCATATTTTTTCAGTCTGTTGTAGAGACAGTTTCAGGGAGTTAGTGAGTTATTGTCATCACTCACTGACTCCATTACCTTCTTCTTTGGCTCAGGGATCATTCACTGAGTACTGCCTCACCGAATGACGAGTCTTTCTTCTTAGACCTGGTCTGAACATCCTGAAGGTAACTCACTGAGTGACTGTTCACTTAGTGACTTGTTTGATGTTTAAGGTTAACTTACTATTTTATTCCGTAAGTTAGGCTATTTTATTTTCAAATCTTGTCAGGCCAATTGGGTCAAATTTTTTACCCAACATCCATTCCACATAATAAGAATTACAATCCTAATGCCCTATTTATAATAGAGGAATCCTAGACTTACCCTAATACCCTAGCTTTCTCACCAAGAAGTATAATAAAAGGAAACTAACTTAATAATAAATAAATATACTAATTAATAATGATAATGGGTCGTATCAATACTCCCGCCCCCAAAAACACCTTGTCCTCAAGGTGTTGCTTTAAGATGCAGCCTCGAGTAATTCCAGGATCCCAAACTTGTCGTCGTGTTCCCTTTTTATGCTCCATGTAGTAGTCCGCATGCTTGTTGTCACTTAACTGATGAACTTTTCTAGTTGAATCTTCAAAATATACATAAGACCTCAAATTAATACTAAGATTCTGGTTGACATTGGCTGATGTTTTAGAAAAGTGGCCAAACCTCAAATCAAATCCATGTTTTTCCTTTTTATCAGATATGTTTTGAACAACTGGTCCACTAAAGCACCGTATCTCATTCGATTTTCCCTATGATCCCAACACCATAGAAGTCTCATCAGAGCCATGGATAAGTTTCTGTCCTAAGTCTTCTGCCACCGCCATAACCGGACTCATAAAATCTGTTTCTTCCGCGACAGAATCATCCGTAAACTTATGATAACTACCATCTTTACCATATGCTCCCAAACCAAATCCAAAATCCAACTTGTTCACCTCATGGTAAGTAGTTTCCTCTACAAGTAGGGTGCTTTTGTGACTGGTTGAGACATTTTAACAGCTGATACGGGATTCCAAATGAAAGACTAAATTAGATTCTTCAGTTCTTCAATCTTTTGATCCACTTCTTCACGCCTCTGATCCTCTTCCACTCGGTAAGCTCTGATATCCATTTGTTCCCATCTCTGCGCAAGTACTTGTTTGATGTCATATATATCCATCTCAAGATTCTGCTGAACAATCGCCATCCTTAATTCAGATCTCACCGTCTCCTTATGAACCTTATAGTAAGTTTCCATACTCACTCAATATTCTTCCATTATAGCGTACCATACGTGTGCCATTGGTACCCAAAATCAAAAGAATATTTGACTTTTTTTTATGGACAGTAGATATCGTTTGATGAACAATGTTTTTCTGGTGGTGCATAGTGATTTGGATGAATAGTAACTTCTTGTTGTGAATAGTAATACGGATGAATAGTGTTCTGATGAACAATAACCTTTTTTTTGAAAAAAAAATAAGAATCAAAACAGCTCTGATAGCAATTGATATGAACTGGATCGATGAAGAGATAAAAAGAACTAAACAAGATAAATAGTTTATATTAATGGGATAAACCGACCCCCCCCCATAGTTTATATTAATGAGAAAAACCAACCCCTCGATATTGATAACCAAATCAATAATTCATATCCATTTCACATAATAAGAATTACAATTCTAGTGCCCTATTTATAATAGAGGAAACCTAAACTTACCCTAATACCCTAGCTTTCTCACCAATGGGATGACTTCCCAAATCAGTTTGAACTACCAACTTCTTGATGAAGCACTTACATTCATGCTATCGAATTTTGAAAGTGCGGTGATCTTCATGGTTTTGCCTGCGAGAAGAAAACAAAGAGGCAAATGCTAGAAAGCTAATGAACGATAAGCACCCTCATTGTCCAAGTATATATAAGCTTAGAATTAGAGTTTCATATTCGTATCCCAATCGATAACGTAATTCAAATATAGAAAAGATCTCAACGAAGATAACTATCGTTTTAAAAACCTTCTAGAACGTGCATCTTATATTTGGAAACACGTTTCTGATGGGACGAATTTATGGTTAACACTTTCACGACACAAGAGTTTTAAAAATCACACCTGGTTCCTCATAGGTTTTTTCCTTTGCGATTTCGACACATCTATGTTTGGTGAGCTTTTAAAAAAACTCTAAACCTGGCCCCATTTTTCTCACTTAAAAACTCAATTGACCAATGAGAAGGCTCAATTGTAAAATCGAGCCCTCTCATTGGTTAATCAAATCCCTCGATTTGGCCAAAATTGAGTTTTCTTATTATATAAAAGACGTGCAACTGTTTATAGCGTAAGTTGGTGTGTGCAAATCAAAAGTGAGAGCGTGCAAATCACCTCCCAAATTGTTGATACAAAAGTTGGGCGTTCCTTGTTTGGGTTCCTTTCCTCGTATCAATTGATTGATATTGCTTGAGACCTGCGCACTAAGAAAGCAACAGACACTGTTAGGCTTATCGAGGGATTGTTTCCCCCGATTATCCTCCGGCGTGAGAGTAAGTAATCGTGTTTTAGGGTTGTGAAGAGTTAGGGTTTTGTAAGTCGTACCTTGGACGATGTCTATATCGCCCTATTTATACACACGCAACCGATAAGGTTTCGTGTTCCTCACTCTTCGGTGCATTCACCGATATCGGATGTATATCTTCTTTATTAACGACAGAATCATCCGTAAACTTATGATAACTACCATCTTTACCATATGCTCCCAAACCAAATCCAAAATCCAACTTGTTCACCTCATGGTAAGTAGTTTCCTCCACAAGCAGGGTGCTTTTGTGACTGGTTAAGGCATTTTAACAGCTGATACGAGATTCCAAATGAAAGACTAAATTAGATTCTTCAGTTCTTCAATCTTTTGATCCACTTCTTCACGCCTCTGATCCTCTTCCACTCGGTAAGCTCTGATATCCATTTGTTCCCATCTCTGCGCAAGTACTTGTTTGATGTCATATATATCCATCTCAAGATTCTTCTGAACAATCGCCATCCTTAATTCAGATCTCACCGTCTCCTTATGAACCTTATAGTAAGTTTCCATACTCACTCAATATTCTTCCATTATAGCGTACCATACGTGTGCCATTGGTACCCAAAATCAAAAGAAGATTTGACTTTTTTTTTATGGACAGTAGATATCGTTTGATGAACAATGTTTTTCTGGTGGTGCATAGTGATTTAGATGAATAGTAACTTCTTGTTGTGAATAGTAATACGGATGAATAGTAAAATAAAAATAACCCTAGAATCAAAACAGCTCTGATAGCAATTGATATGAACTGGATCGATGAAGAGATAAAAAGAACTAAACAAGATAAATAGTTTATATTAATGGGATAAACCGACCCCCCCATAGTTTATATTAATGAGAAAAACCAACCCCTCGATATTGATAACCAAATCAATAATTCATATCCATTTCACATAATAAGAATTACAATCCTAATGCCCTATTTATAATAGAGGAAACCTAAACTTACCCTAATACCCTAGCTTTCTCACCAATGGGATGACTTCCCAAATCAGTTTGAACTACCAACTTCTTGATGAAGCACTTACATTCATGCTATCGAATTTTGAAAGTGCGGTGATCTTCATGGTTTTGCCTGCGATAAGAAAACAAAGAGGCAAATGCTAGAAAGCTAATGAACGATAAGCACCCTCATTGTCCAAGTATATATAAGCTTAGAATTAGAGTTTCATATTCGTATCCCAATCGATAACGTAATTCAAATATAGAAAAGATCTCAACGAAGATAACTATCGTTTTAAAAACCTTCTAGAACGTGCATCTTATATTTGGAAACACGTTTCTGATGGGACGAATTTATGGTTAACACTTTCACGACACAAAAGTTTTAAAAATCACATCTGGTTCCTCATAGGTTTATTCCTTTGCGATTTTGACACATCTATGTTTGGTGAGCTTTTAAAAAAACTCTAAACCTGGCCCCATTTTTCTCACTTAAAAACTCAATTGACCAATGAGAAGGCTCAATTGTAAAATCGAGCCCTCTCATTGGTTAATCAAATCCCTCGATTTGGCCAAAATTGAGTTTTCTTATTATATAAAAGACGTGCAACTGTTTATAGCGTAAGTTGGTGTGTGCAAATCAAAAGTGAGAGCGTGCAAATCACCTCCCAAACTGTTGATACAAAAGTTGGGCGTTGCTTGTTTGGGTTCCTTTCCTCGTATCAATTGATTGATATTGCTTGAGACCTGCGCACTAAGAAAGCAACAGACACCGTTAGGCTTATCGAGGGATTGTTTCCCCCGATTATCCTCCGGCGTGAGAGTAAGTAATCGTGTTTTAGGGTTGTGAAGAGTTAGGGTTTTGTAAGTCGTACCTTGGACGATGTCTATATCGCCCTATTTATACACACGCAACCGATAAGGTTTCGTGTTCCTCACTCTTCGGCGCATTCGCCGATATCGGATGTATATCTTCTTTATTTAGAAGATATCACGTATCCATTCTATTAATAACTTTGGGCTTGGACCTTGTAGGCCCAAACCCTCTAACTGGTAGTCCAGTGACTGTTATCGCGGCCCGCTCGTGGTGGGCTTAAGTGCTAGTATTGTTTACTAATCGGGTTCATGACCTGGTGTAGACTATACGTCATCATGTCCCCCCAGTCTAGTGTGCGCAGGGTAAGACCTGCTTATACTAGACTTAAACGTGTCAAAGCAATCCCCACGCGTACGCGGGAAGAATTCAAACTCATACCGCCAAAAAACACACGTATGACTAATTCAAACTCATACCGCCAAAAAACACACGTATGACTAATCTAGTCCAAAAAAGTGTTGTTTAGGTACCTCGGGAATCGGGGAGGCCACCCACGTGTCCTGTACCGTTTCAGTTACTGGCCACATGATGTGAGTTAGTGTAGTACACGTGTCAACCATCGGTGGAGGGTGGGATACTATATAAACTCCTTCATTTTTACTGTGATTACCACAGTAAACTTTCTCTCTCAATTGCAAAAAACTTCCCAATTTCTTCCAAATAACCTGCGAAATATCTAGGTAATCAGCGCGTGCGCTTAGTATTCTGATAAAAATGGTTATTCAGTTGAGTGATTGTCGTTCGAATATGTCCGAGGAATTATAGTAGGAGCGAGTGAACACCTGTCTTGTTACTGAGAAGGAGAAGAATGAAAAACGTAGAGAATAGGTGCCAATCGTTCAGATTCCCCAGGAATAGTCCTAGACGACTTGCCCGGATCCCACCTATTAGACAAGTGAAACTTCAGATCGAGTTAAGATCTGGTGCTGCATCCGTAGCCCAAATACCTCACCAAACCGCCGTACTGAACTGGAAGATCCTTCAAAAATATTGACAGAGTTGTCAAAGAAAGGGGTTCACCCGGCCGAGTTTGTCAACATAGGGAGCTCTGGTGAGACCTATAAGGAAGGAGAATAGATGTTTCCGCGTATACCCAAACTGTCGAGAGTCGAATAAGCTACCGAAGAAAATTCGATGCCCGTTACCGAAGATCGATGATCTGTTCGATCAACTCCGATGTTCGAGCAAAATGTCAAAGGAACAACCCACGATTTGGATGCTGCCAGCAGCGATGGATGGAGAAGAGAGATGGCCCGAAGACTACGTTCATACTTGTGGTGGCTATTATAGCCCTAAAGTGTGGCTGATGGCTATCCGTCGCCCAACCGCCTCCAGGAATTGTTGATGAGAACTCTAATAGGATGGGTTGCGATAGTATTCAACCTTATATATCCTAAAACCACTGAGACAAGTATGTAGAGAAACACGGAGGACACCAGAGTGTGACATCGTAACAGCTAGAGAAGGAAATGGCTGTAATACAAAACTCCGTGAGTATGGATTCGGCTACGAATGTGAGATCTCTTAATCGCGTGAATTGCATTTCCATGGATCTCATCAAGAGTTGGTCAATCGGTGGAGAATTCCCCTGCTAGTCTGAATGAGAGACGTCAATAGTTGGGAATTGCTGGGAGATTTCGGAGATGCTAACGAAAGTCTCTCGAGATAGCGAACCCTTAGTAGGCTGAACCTAGAAGAGGTAAAGGGTAAATAAGTGGAAAGTAGAGAGGAAGTAGGATAACTTCTAAAGATAGAACGGTGTAGTACGCCTGTCTTATTATTCAAAGGAAAGTGCAGATGTGGTTACAAAGTCTTGGTGTTTTTTGAGAAAATCGAGGAACGTTTTGATATGAATGGAAAGGAAGCAGGATAACTTCCAAGGAGGGAACGGTGAAGAACACCTATCCTAGCTGTTTTAGAGAAAAGTGTAGACGCTATTATAGATTTCGATGTTTGTATAAAGATTTCTGAATTGTTTGATGCGAATGAAGGAGGAGTAGATTACGTCCCTCGCCAAATTGAGATGTGCGAGAGAAGTCATGT
>LBNU01023605.1:98146-133069 GCA_014162995.1 Artemisia annua
TTTTGTTATTGTTTCCCAGTCGCGACGCCATCCAAACACACCCTCATTTCTTTTGTTTTCGACACACAAGACCACAATATTTTTACATAACTCGATTCATGACCCAGCTAGCTTTCAAATATGACAAACCTCGTTCTATATCTCATCCATTTCGACACTCATTTCTGGCCAAAGTGAACGAGCCAAATTATGAAACCAAAACCAATATAACGTGTCAAAACCTTTCTACACACCTCCTAACTTCACCAATGACGAGTAAATGAACACTATGCAAACAATAGAATGTCAGGAATAATTGGAGATCTTTCTTACACAATCTTAGCTTGTAAACTCTCGATTGGCCAAGTATTTGGTGCCACCCCTTGCAAACGAGACAACATACTAGCATTTTGGCATCATTCGCTTGTCTCAAACATCACACAGCCTCTATAACTTCCCCATGTATTCTCAGTTGATCTCACTCATTCAAACGTACCAAATAATTATTATACTTGAAGTGTTAGTTGAGTTGGGACAAGAAGTTTGTCAAGCGTACGAATTGCACAAGTGATCTCAATGAGCTATTTTTGCTTGTTTTGAACCTTTGCTGAGTCGTGAACACTTCCACATTCGTCTCTCGTACCAATTCGAACCAAACGTTAAGATTACTCCACCCCAAGTGGTGAGGTGAGAAAGGAGAAACTCATATTTCATTTCGCTATATTGTTTTTCGTAGATTTTCTATCTCATTTATTTCGTAACCTAAAAACACGACACATTATTTTTATTCGATATATATAAAGTTTAGTACGTGGTGTAACCATAATAACAAACATTCGATCATAATACTAGTAAGAAAATGACACGTTATAAGTGGCCAAGACCTATTCGATATAAAAGTAAAACACTTAGTAAAATTTTCTAAGTCTTTAGAATAGTTTCGAAAATGATTTTGACAAAACACTTTGGCCTCGTTATTTAAAATCTATACACACGACCTATACTTTTTATGATTCGACCTCATTAACAGCTTGGTGAACAATCAAGAAGCACTTTTTATTCGAACTAATAAGCTCATATAAGCTGATTCCTAGACCCATTTTGTAGCGACCAAACTCAATTTTTATAAAACTTATATAAGATAACGTGGGCTAATATCAAGCCCATTAAGCTTATTTAATGTATTGGGCCTGGGAGCCCAACTCCAACAGTTTTGTACTCCTAAAATGAGCCCAAGCTCAGGCCCAAACACCCCGTGAGCCCATTGGACCTAAAAATGTTAATGGGCTTTACTATTAGCTCGTTAAGGCCCAATAAGAGAAATAAGTGATTTATAAGCTAATAACCAGTTGAAATAAGTTATTTGGAATGTCATGAGCTTATTTAAGAAGTAAAAATGTTAAAATTTGAATTTGGTGAATTTTGGACTAACGGTGAAAGTTTATATTCGTTAAGGTTATAAATGTAAATTCTGGAAACTTAAGGGATTTTCTGTAAATATTATTTTTAATATTAATGATTATATGGAAGAACGTGTATTCGGATTAAAGAACGGAATAAGTTCTATATATACGTTATATAATAAATATTAACGATATATAACGGAACGTACTATATTTCTTATTCGTGAATTATTCATTATGATGACTTTCCGTCAATCATCGATCAATGTACTTACAAGTTTGCTTTTGAACTTAAAGCATTTAACAAACACGAGATTCGTTCGTAATTTAAATAACTATTATTCGCGATAAAACCGGACTTAGACTATCAACTGAAACTTGCATTATCTTTTAGGTTGTGTGTGAAGCCGTTTCCTTGCTTTGTTGAGATTACGATACAACTGTACTACTGAGGTGAGTTCATAGCCTACTTTTTAACTGTTTTATGTGGGGGGATACATGCTTAAAAACCGAACACAAGTCTTTTATTTTGGTATTGATATACNTGGGTGGGTATTTAAATGTATTTTGTATTTTTGGTAAAAGGTTTTTAAGGAATGAATTTATAATACTGCTAATTATTTATTCGTGACTGCCGTAGCCAAAACACTGTCGGTACACGTGTCGTGCTGTGCTCGGGATAACTTCTCGGTTCGGTAAATAATTACTAGTGTAGTTATTAAGTAATATTTTCATATTTTTCTTGATAAAAAAAAATAAACGTAGTAGTGGGTTATCGTAGACACAGTGTTCGGGTTCACTTCCCGAAATAATTATGTAAGCTCATGTATGCTTAGCCAAGTAGTCTGATAATAATAAATGGGCGTTTATTATTTAAAATATAGAGGAAAAATTACCGTTTGTCACACAACAATTGAAACACCGGTTTCAATATACAACTCCAACTGTGTAAAAAAAGGAACATACTCCACAAGTGTCTTCACATCTTCATCAGACTTTAGTGGTAGCAAACCATCATCCAGTGACTCCCCAGGTAACCTAAAGTGAGTATACACAAGGGTACGATCCGTGTAACCCAAATCCTCTAACATTTCGCCCAATAAGCCCATGGAGAAAACGTCACAGTGAATTCCGTCAAACCAATCTGTATCTCCAAAGAGATAGATTCTCCCTGGTGTTGAGGTAAATTGACCATTGTGATGGATTTCCAAAGTAACATTTTTTCACTAAATGCTATGCAACACATACAAAAAATCATTAACTTCGAATAACAATAACAACTTTAAATGAAAAACGAGAAGATGGAACAGAAAATGCTTACCGTACAGGACTCTTAAATCAGGTATCGGGGCACTGCGTGCACGATTTTGCCAAAGCTTACCCATTCTCAAGATCTTTACCAGTGAAACTAATGTTCTCCTTGAAAGAAATTGATACCCGTATATAAAGTATTGCTCTAAAGGACTAAATTTGTAAAACAAAACACTAGCAACTGAAGTTATTGGCGGGAAAGGGGTAAAATGACGAAACTACTCTCATGGACGTGGCACTTAACGGGAAAATTAACGGAAAAGGCCTCTCGGTGGCGATTTTGCGAAAATGTGGAACGTGGGTGGCTTTTTTGCGCTACTTTTTGTCTCGGTCCTATTTTTGCGAAAATGTGAAACCTGAGGGACTATTTTTGCAATTTACCCTTTAATAAATAATTGGGTAACTTCCACATTCACACATATTGCATAATTTATTTTGGCTCCATCATAATTTCTTGAAAAGCAAAATAACAAGGGAATGAGAGCAAATAAATGAAATAATAAGTCATCAGTTTACTTCAAATTGTGAATTTTCTAAAAAGTAAATGATGTGACAAGTGTCATCGATTAACATGAAAGAAAACAAAAAAATAAAAAATTGATATCCAAAAGTTCTGAATCTTTTATAACATAGAGGATACAAAATAAATAAAATGACAAAAGAAAACTAACTTAAAAAATTCATAAGCTTCCGTGTTCTTAAAATTTGGTCTCTGTTTACCATTTGTTTTAGTTAAACTTTGTCGAAAAACTTAATAAAAGAACATAGAAAAAATGTGAAGTTGGGAGAACAGAAAACCAGTAAAAAAAGGTTTTTTTTTTTTTTTTTTTTTTTTTTTTCTCCTTCTAGGAATTTTTTTTATTAAAAATAAACTGATTAACATTTGGGCTGATGAAAAAAAAATTTTAGGCATTTTATTATTATTATTATTATTATTATTATTATTATTATTATTATTATTATTATTATTATTATTATTATTATTATTATTATTATTATCATCAATTATACTTTTTAAGTTCTTTTATGTGATTCTTAATGATTTTGTCTCTACGTTGTTGTGAAAAAATCTGAGATTTCGTTTTTTTGGGTTTGTTCGTTAGTGACTCGTATTGTGTGCTCTTATAGCACTGGGAGTGGGTGAGTGAGGATGCGGGGCAGGATCCCTCACTCACGGGAACACCGCCGCCGGCCTATCTCTCACGCACGGGGAGCCCATTTTGAGTGAGGAGGTCACGCACGGGGAGGAAGTGAGTGAAGGGAAAAAACGAAGAAATCTAACCGTTGGAGGGAAAAAGGAAGTGAGTGAAGGGTGAGTGAAGTGGCGCCTCTAAAAATATGAGTGAGTGAGGGAAAAAGTGGGGAATGATGTGGCGCATTTCGATTGGTTGGGAGTGAGTGAGGGTGAGTGAACCACTCCCTCCCCCTTACTTAACAATACTTTTTGGAAATTAAAGACTTTTTTATAGGTTAATAATCCAAAGAACATTAGTTATTTTTATTATTTCTCCGAAAATGAACAAAATTATATACGAGTAAATGGATTTCTATAACAAGTTAACAACTTTTATGAAGCGTATATCTAATGTTCATGAACAAGGATTAAACATCTGCGCAATGCGGCAGGTTATCTTGTGAATATTATACCTCGTATTGAAATTATCATTGAATTATCATTAAAATTATATATATTGATTTACTATTTTTTTTATGCCAAAAGAAAATTTGTGAATTCACATCTTTAAGCTAAACTTTTTAAAATGTGTCTTTTTAATTTAGTTTGAGCCATGTTTAAAAATTGAGAAATTAAATGTTAAGTTTTTTATCCAATAAAAATTACATGAGAAAAGTTCATGAATCAAAATGATTTTGTTAATAAAATAAATAAATTAGGAAAATTTAGAGAAAATAAATGTTAATATTTTTTTTTAAACATAAAATATTTGCATGACATTTTTGAAAAAAAAAAAAAAAAAAAAATCACGACACTTTCGAAAAAAGATCAAAAAGTCTAGCATAGCCCAACCTGTTTGCATGAATGAGTTGTTACTTGGCCTAGATGAAGCAACTGAAAATTTGAAAGACCGGAGAGTCGAATATCCAACATCTGGTCATATTTGGTTCTAGTTCTGCCCAGGAAATGAAGTGCAAAAAAATTGTTGTATAAACCATTCACGGCATTCTGTTTCTTGGAGTTTCATAAAAACTTATGGAGTTTGTTTCAATGGTTTTCTTCATTTTTTTTTGATGTAATGTAATTGCCAAATACGACCATATGTATATATAAAGAACAAAAAATAACGATCTTTTTTCTGTTCTTATGAAGAAAACCGTATATAGTAGCGTATATTTCTTTATGACTAGGAAATGTGAAATAGCATTGTGTAGTCTAACATGAAACATTCATTTGAAGTTTGAGCGTGAAAGAGCTCCAACAGCCACAAGTGTAGATGCATATATCAAGACCTATGGCTGTCAGAAGCTGTAGCTATCAAAGAGCTGAAGAAAATAGCTGAAAATGCCTGGAAAGATATAAATGAGAGATGTCTAAAGCCGAGGGAGGTCCCAATGGATTTACTTGCCCCTGTGGTTAATCTTGCGCGAATGATAGAAGTGGCTTACAAGTACAATGATGGGTTCACTTTTCCTGAAAAGACACTTAAGGAGTACACTCTTGTTCCAAGTTTCAGTACCCATGTAATGGTGTGTTAGTAGTTTTGTTACATCCTCCTTTTCATAACGATTGATAATAATATCCATTGTGGGTACATGTAAAGGCGATATTTCTCGTCTTCCTTGTTTTAATCTTAAAAGTCTAAACGGGTTCATTTGAGCCGAATATTGTCCTAAAAGGGGATGTAACACTTCTTTTTGAGCTGTCAATAAACATTACTGTTGAGATATATGATTTTATTATCAACCTTGTGTCGAAGTACTTTTTCTAACTGATTAAACAAGTTTTGTTTAACAACTATGCAAGAAGAACTCTTCACATTTTTTTTAAAGAAAGGCAGGTAATTTACACCCAACAAGACATGGTTGCATCACTAAGATAAAACCTCAGGAAAAAAACAACTTTAGTTGTGAATGTACACATTAATTTGAGTGACGAATGTGTGCATCAATATGAGTAGTTTATGTATAAATTCTAACAAAATAAAAACTCACGGTCGTCCAAGTATCCAACATAATCATTTGCATCTAGGCCAACAAACAGCAATAAAACATTAGTATGTACACAGTGCAAGCGTCACTTTCTCATTGACTTTAGCTAATCAGGTATCGGGTTAATCCGGCCGGACTTTTCGAGGTTTTTTATGTGACGAAATTTTATTTTTTGGACTAAAATTGTAAACAAATAAGGAAACAAATAAGCCGAATAGTTTCAAAATAAGCAAGGTGTGGTCGTATGAGGGTTAGGTTTCCAATTAACTAAAGTAATGGTTTACTTATTATAACACCTTGAATTGCTAGTTAACCTTTTTAGTAATTATTCCGATTATACACTAGTATAAGTAAATAAATTACTTGATGGACCATGTTGGACTCAATTAAACACAGCAACAAGATGGAAGAAAAAGAATAAAAAACTTTCGGCCTGTTGGGCTTTTGGTGTGCGCGACAAGATTTTAAAATGGGTTTTTAATATACATACATATGAGGGTTTTCGGGGGGGGAGAGAAAAAAAAAAAAAAAAAAAAAAAAAATCTAATGTTAAGAGTACGTGTCTATTCTTTTCCCTATCTTGTAAGCGGGGCTTTCCTTTTCTTTTTACACGTGTTGACAGAAGGCATTCTCATCCCATTCGTGTATATATCATCCTTATTGAATCAAAAACATAAGGAAGTCCCAAACTAAATTCTTGCACACTATTTAGAATGTTAGAGGCTAGTGTAATTCACGGTTGGGTTCGCGTTAACCTTGCTCTCGTTCTGGTTCGTTCGAGTTGCGGTTCCAGTTTAGACTTTGTTTTGATTCGTGTGAAGATTTGGAGAGTAGCGGGTATTGGCTTGGGTGCACATGTCGTAACCTTTGCTTCGAGGCTGGTAATTTGCTTCTGTTTCACTCGCGACTCAAACTTGGTTAACTGATGGTGTACATCTAAGTTACTCGTGTTTCCAGTTGGGTTGTGGTTACGTTCGTCCCCTCGCTTCTTGGTTGGTTTGGATGTCGAAGGTAACACTTAAACATTCATCTAAGTATAGGCCTATACTCACCACTCACCAAACAATTCACATGTACCTTTGTACCACTGTTGGTCATACGAATGTCTAGTGTAGAAGCGGTTTCGGGATTTAATTTTAGCTACTGTTCGTGGTGGGAGTTGCTAGTCGATCAAGTGCAATGAATAAGTGTTGTGTTCGAGTTGGTGGTTGTTGAATTATGTCAATCGACCCATGCTCAGTTTTGGGTTCACGATGGGGTTTGCTAGTGTCGGGTTTCTGTTCGCGATCATGTTCGAGATCACATTCGAGTCGTTTGTTCTTTTGGAGGCAATCTCTCGAGCCATATTTTAAATAGGGTTCGTAATTCTTGACCTGATTTAGCTCGTTACCTGAATAAATTTTTAAAATTAAGAAGAGTTGGTTTTAAAAATTTGATAACCTATTATGGAACTTGGAAGTAGACGTATACATATGTTATAGATCAGTCCCATGCACACAGATGATAAATAATAATAATAATAATAATAATAATAATACTCCCTCCGTCCCATATTAAATGTCCACTTGGACTTTTCAAAGTCTTTTTTTATAAACTTTGACTTTAAATATTTTTATGTGTATTATATAATAATTGATGCAAAATATATGAATCAATTGAGTTTTAAATGTATTTTCGTTAGATATAATTTTCATCAAGTATTATATAATACAAACAAAAATATTTAAGGTCAAAGTAGAAGAAAAAAGACTCCGAAAGTTAAACGTGGACATTTAATATGGGACGGAGGGAGTAATAATTATAATAATAACTTTGCCATGCAAGTTGAGATAATACCAAGTATAATGAAGCCTAAATATATATATGAGGGCATCATATGCATGCTTCTAACGTCAAGATTGTACGAGTCTAGATGATTTTTATGACCTTTAAAAAACAAGAAACAAGACCTGAAGGTTTAAGCTTAATGTCATATTATTTAAGAAGCCATTAAAATAACTTCAATAACTAATTGATATTATATATACTGAAGGTGTCCTTAA
This sequence comes from Artemisia annua, assembly GCA_014162995.1. Classification (NCBI taxonomy): domain Eukaryota; kingdom Viridiplantae; phylum Streptophyta; class Magnoliopsida; order Asterales; family Asteraceae; genus Artemisia; species Artemisia annua. The sequence goes on from LBNU01023605.1 coordinate 106,047, forward strand.
ATGATGAAAAGCTTTGTTTTGACGTAAGCAAATTAGTCTTAAACCATAAGTATATACTTTGGTTACCCTTTTGACAAGTTGAAGATGGTTATACTTGTCGTAGTATTAGGTAATTATCGTCTACGTACATGTTAAGTAACATATTAAATAGTCGAATAGGAGATGGTTGCATGAAATCCCATACTGTTCATAAATATTTTATAGAAATCTAAGTCATAAGTTAATATGATAATATATGTCATTAGAGTAAAAGATTTTAACATTCAGTCCATGTGAAACTGTTTTTAAGATGGCATGCAAGATAATATATTATATAAGTAAATCTTTAACCATTTTTGCAAGCATTATAAGAGCTCAAGTTATAATTTGAAAATGCACTATTAGAAATTCAAACAGATAGGTCATATATATATATATATCATATGTTAATTAGTTTTGAAATTTAGTCTTAGTATCTATATGAGCATGAAGTAGTAATTATTCACCATATTTTTGTACGTCACCAAATAGAAATATTAAACAAAGTCGAATTAAGAAGACAACAATATTTAGTCCATTCGTTACATTAATATATAGTAGTTGATCAATTATGTAGATCATATAGGCGGAAAATAAGATGGAGTTTGTTTAGGCTACGAGTTTGGCTAAGGTACGGATATTCAGTCTCTCCTTTTTAACATTCTTCGTTAGTACAGATATTCTACCCTTTTTCAGTAAGGGTGCTTTCTCTCTTATGACTTGATCTTCATTTTGATTCTTTATGATTCCCTAAGCCATTGCTATGATCCCTTATAATTCATTTGATATGATCCCTTTGATATATGATTCACATTCATTGATACTCCTCTGATTATGACAATGATATGCTATGATCGGATATGTTGCTATGATTATATGTATGTATGTATGATTCGTTCCTTCTTATGCCCGAGTTTTTAACTACTCATGGAGGTACCATGGGCGTGTCATCGAGGCACCGATGACATGACACTTTCTGTGGAGGTGTGATTGATCCACGGCGTCCCCACTTGTATGATATGATTATGATTATGAGATCTCCTGGCCATTTATGATATGTGTATACCTGTCCTGCGAGCAGGGTGCATGTATGTTTATGTATGTATGTATGGGGGGCGTATGGATGCATCCTAGCACTTATGTTTATGTGTGGTTATGATATGGTTATATGTATGGTGAACTGGGTATGTGCTCTATACTCCTTCACGTTTGGGAGGTCGCTCCTCCATGTGGTACCGAGAGGTCTCCCCTCTCCGTATCCTTTGATATGTGGTTATGGATTATGTATGTATGTATGTATGAGACCTATTCGAGTGTCTCGGGTAGGTCGGCTCGTGGCTTTCCTATATTTCTATGCGTCTATTCGAGTGGCTTTAGTAGACACGCCTTTGTTCATACGTGCTCATTATTCTCTTATGATTATGCTTACGTTGATATCTCTATGATGCTTCTTCCTCTTTGACTTATGATACTGGTTCAGTTGATTGTTGATCTCTTATGCATTTGACAGATGATATTCCTTTCAGCAGAAGCTTATGATGTCCTGTTTCTTATACTTATATACGTTTCGTTTATCCGTTTGCTTTGTTATATATCTGTTCACTGGGCTTTTTAAGCTCAGCCGCATTTCCTTTCTTGCGGCAGGGTTTAGGTTGGAAGCTGGGTTTGGGTGAAGAGTGCATAGGAGCTTTAGTGGACTACCCCTATGATTAGAAGCCCATTGACACTTGGATTAGACTTGGATTCGGATTCGATTAGATTTCTCTTTGGATTTGTATCTCATTTTGTATAGAGTTAGTAATCCTTTTGTATTCTTAGATTTCTCTTGTAACTTTATGTTTATAAGTCTTCCGTTGCGTTTGTATGTTCTGATTGGCACCATAATGTGATACTTCTACCCTTGTCGGGTTGGGGTGTTACACTTATTACTCACTCAATTAATTAAACAAGGTTGTCAAAAACATTCTCTTTCATTCAAACCATTTTCTACAAACAGTTTCTTTTTCTTTTTCTTTTAAAGCAACATGGTGTTCTTCTTCTTTTGGTTGTTTCCCTTTAAAGCTATCAGCAGTGTTCAAAGATCTACACCCCTCGTAATGAAGAGCCATTCCCTCGTCATAAATCTGGTATGCAATCTCTACTACTATACTTTACTACATTTTCACTTAAACTCATCATACCAAATACTTATTTACACGCCGGAGGTGAGCATGTATCTCCCCCAAAGAGTTTATAAAGTAATTAAACGAGTAAAAGTGGAGTATTCTAATAGTTGATCTTGAGTCTAAATCTACTCAAGGTCAAGTCAAATGTCTATTGCAGAGCTCGTTCAACAACAGTCTACTGGAGTAGCTCAAGCTTCGCTTGACCCAACTTAAACCGAGGAATATAGGACAATATTCCGAGTCCATCTCAGGTAGCTCGTGACATGCCTTGACTCGACCAAACCCGTATGTGTAATCAACATCAAACTCTTTGAGAACATGCGCATATCATTTTTCAAACATGAACTGAACGCACCCAATTACAAGTTATATGCAGTATACTGTTGAAGTGAAGGTATGGGCTAATATAACTCTCAATGCAAAATCTCTTGATACAATATCTTTTACAGCACTGAAATTTACCTCAACAAACTAGCATATTCAATCTCTTGATACAATCTCTTTTGCAACACTACATTGTACCTCAACAAACTAGCAGATCCTGTTGTATTCACGATGAGAACTAAACAAGGACACGAAAGTTAATCTACAGTAACTGAGCTTTCTTCAAAGCATCCTCAAAGTCTTCTTCGCTTTTCCAGGAGGGTACCTGCACATGCACACAACATAAACAAATTAAGTACACACCTTTCGAAATTTGACCCGTTTCGAATAGAAGTGGCAGAACGAGAGGTTGGGAAATGGGTCGACATGTAAGCATATTAGTGTATTAAATAGTAGAATAATCATGTAATTACTTTTAATTAGAATGAGTTTGCAAGTTGGTAACATTTTAATATACATGTTAAGAAACTTTTGACCCGTTTAATCTCTTCGCCCATTTGACCCATTCATCTTTCAACTAATTTTTCTGATAAACTGTTAGGCACGTTATCAAACAACTAAACCAAATTTGACCCGTTTACATATAGATTGACAGACCTAATTTGAATTATATGATTAGACTGTCAAAAAGTAGCCCTAACATGATATAGCTTTTCTGATTGGATAGATCATAAACCAATTCCATTCCTTCAAACTTGCCCCGAATGTCCTTTTTAGAGGCATTGTAATTGCAAAGTCAACCCAAGAAATGAGAGAACAAGCTATGAGTAGTTTTAAGATTTACCTCGGCAACAAAATGATTGAAGTGACGTTCTATTTTTTCCATAATCATATCATCTGTTTTACCACACAGCAAGTTGAATACGGCTCCTGTTACACAGATTAAGTGTTTGCAAGTATTGTTAACCGAGTCCATCCTCATAAAATAATTGAAATGATAAGTACAAATTATTTGAAGTAAGAGGTACTCCAATATTGTAAAATCTGTTACAAGTTTAAATGCACCATTAAGTACAGAAACAAAATGTTCAAAATTATACCTCCGTCCCAAAATTTAAGTCCATTTTGACATTTTTTCTTGCAACTTTGACCTTAATTATTTTTTTTCTTGTTATATAATACTTGATGCAAAATATATAAATGGATTGCGTTTTAAATGTATTTTCATTGTTATACTTAAGTTTTGGGATGGAGTAATCAGTATTATAAAGACTTCCTCCTAAGCACAGATGGTCAAAATCTTGACCAAGCACCTCATTGCATACAAAGAGAGAAGAAAATAGTGAGCCTTACCCTTGCGGCCAAACCGCCCTGCTCTACCAATCCGATGCAAATACACCTCGTTATCAGGCTCTGTCGGAAAATCGTGAATTACAGGAAGATCATAATTGACCACCAAATTAACCTGCAAAAAAAAAAAAAAAAAAAAAAAAACGTAAATACATTTGATAGATTTGATTAAGTTTAATCTGTAATGGGTAAAATAACAAATAAAAAAACAATAGCTTGAAAAGAAAACCAGTCGAATTAATTTGAATAGCCAAACAGGTCCAAAAGTCGACCAAACTACGTTTTGAATAACATAAAACTTCCTATAAGTCATTTTATTATTACTAAAGTTTACCCTTATTAAAACCTCTACTTGTGGTGAGAATAAAATAAGAAAAGAAAAGTAAGAATGTAAACCTGAGACTGATCAAACCCTCGAGCAAGAAGGTCAGTTGATATCAGGACTGTAGTGAGCCCAGCTTTGAACTCCTTGACTATCGTATCTCTTTCTTCTTGATTAAGAGCGCCTTGAATAGCAGATACTGGATAACCCTCCTCAACAAGTGCCTTATGCAAATAACCAGCACTTTGTCTTGTGCGAACAAATATAATTGTTTGCCCTAACTTTTGTGCGAGAAACATTATTTTGTCTTTAATCACCATGATTTTTGATAACTCATCAGGAACTATCACCTTATATTGCTTGACAGAATCCAAAGATAGTTCTTCTTTCTTTACATATAACTGATTGTATTCTTTTACAAAAAGTTCTGTGAAAATTTTTGATACGAAAGCCTTCACTTTGTCATTGAAGGTGGCAGAAAACAGTAGCACCTGTGCATTATTTCACTTAGGAAAGGTAAAGAAATAATATAACATAACATAACATACCCGTTTGATGTTAAGAAAAAGTATCAATACACGCTTCATAATGCATGATAAGCACAAGATATAACACAAGCAGAGAAAACTTTTAGTAGTCAATCACAGTAGTAAGCATAATAATCAGGACAGCAAACCTGGCAGTCTCGGCGTTGCTTGACTATTTCCGTCATTATCCTGATAGATTCATCTCTAAAACCACTCTGTGACAAAATGAACTTCATAAATAATCACAAACTATAACGAAGAAGATAATAATAATAGTATATCAGATAGAGCAAAAGAAAAAAAGTTGATACTACACGCCTAGTTCAGTTATCGGTCTTCAACTCAAACCCCTATTCATGGCCATGCACTGCTGCACGCTCAGAGTTTATATGAAATTCCAACTAGACTCCTTAAATTAACTTTTAGGCCCCATATGCAAGCAGTTACAATAATTAACAGAATTTCAAAGGTACAGCAAGAAACAAAACAATAAACAGTTAAGATATAAGCCAATCGAAATTTCTGTTTGTAGCCACAGGCAGAATCTCTAAAAGAAATGTAAGAAAGGGAGGATAGGTTCTTCGGAGTGTTACAAGTCTTATCATGGTATATTGGTATGACATCACAAGGCTTCACACTTAACTCTCTAGAAGTTCAAATAATTGCTTATAACATTGCTAACATAGGGATTATATTATTAGTTAAATTCTAACTTTTGCTATTACAGAAGCTTCACCCGGCTAAATGTACGTTTCGGGTGGAGGGTCAATTCCTAGGAGAAATGAGTAGCACAAGAAGCATAAAGGGAAATGCAAAGAAAATTCAGGCCATCTTAGATCTTGCCCCTCCTAGGAACCTAACATAATTACAAAGCCTGAATGGAAAATTGCTTCCCTGAGCCGTTTCTATCCAGGGCAGCAGAAAATCAGTTAAACTCCAAATGTTGCTATTATCTTGATTCTCCAAATGGCTACTAAAATTCTTTTCGGATTCAAGAAAGAAATACGCATATAACAAGACATAGAGACTATTTACAGAAATTTTAGTAACTTGTAGCAATTCATGTTTTATTTTTGACTTACTGCTTACTTCTAGACTACAAAGTTCATACAGATCACTACAAAGTTCATACCACTATGATCATAATTTCAAGATGTAGCTTTAACAGTAAATCTGCTGGCTATAACTCTGACATAAACACAACCAACCAAGGGAAACTAGCAACAAGAAGAGTCTGAATATCACCTCAGCGAGCATATGATCTGCCTCATCAAACACAAGAATGTTCAAACACGACGTGCCAAGTTTCTTAGCAACAATCAATTTGTTTATTGTACCAGGTGTGCCAATAACCACTTGTGTTGTCACTGGTGGTCTAGTATAAACTGATACAGATTCCTTTCTGGTTGCTAACTCTGCAGTTATGCCAGTAAACTTTCCCATCTTCTGTAGCACCTCCATATTCTGCAATATCATTAAACTATCATGAATAAAGTTAAAAATAAATGTGCTAACACAATTACCATCAACACCTCCCACAATTCAAAGCTAGAAATGAAGCTTATACGCCCTACATTTGATAACAATTTATTATTGTCATTGTCCAAAAACAGATTCCTATGCCAACAAAAATTAACCCCCCACAATGTCATGATTTTTATCTTCCCGAGTATATTGAATAATATCATGTGCAGAGTAATACAGAAAGACAAAATTCAACTTAAGTTTCAAAGTTAAACCCTGTTTTCCAGGACAAAACAGACCATCGCAGTTACTAGTCAGTCTTCTAGATCTTCGGCATAGCGACAAGTTACAAGTATTGTGACATAGGACTTTGGAGGAGCATAGATATACATGACAGGCGTTAAAAAATGTGTTTGCAAACCTTTTATAACTCATATTTTCATGTTTGAATAATTGTCATTTTACCGGAACAGGAGCTTTTTGTATCATATCATAACTCTATCTCCCGTGACCATTCTCATTCAATGGCAATAAAACTTGGTACCCCGAACACACCCAAGAAAAAAGGTATGTTCCTAATCCAGCCACTAATCCAGCTTTACTAAAGGGTATTCACATAGGTGTTAAAAAAGTCATCATAAGTGGCAACAATCAGTTTATTATGTTTAAGTAATCGACTTTTGTTTTTATTTATCTAATTGCTTAGGGTTCAAATAACCTTGAACAGAAAAGCTGATATTACCAGCAATAAAACTGACTGTAACGGGTATACGTATATTATATTACTTATAAAACATTATTGTACATTATTGTACCCTGACTTTCTCTATTATCTCATATATAATCATAACTTCAGAATTTCAACTTGAGACCATATAAGTGATTATTACATCTTCAGGAATATCAATACCTTCAAAACACTATCGCCAACGTCATCTTATTAAAACCGTTATCTTACATCTCTTTTTTATTAAATACTAACTGATCACTTCCAACAAACACATCCAAACACCCTTTAATACAAACTGTCATAATACATGACAAAAACAATAGACATTTAATTGCAACTTATATTAATAGGATAACTAATAACAACAGCTAAACTATTCCACTCAGTTTTCAAAGTTTAATTCTGTTTTCCAGCAAAAAAGAGACAATCATTAATCATAGTTACTAGTCAAACTTCCAGACTTTTGGCATAGCTACGTGTTTTAAGTATTGTGCCATAAGGACAATAGACGTATACATGGCAGAAACGTTACAAAAAGTGTATTTAGATATCTCTTATCACTCCTATTTCGTGTCTGAATCATATACACATTTCCATGACTAATCGACTTCTATTGTAATAAAGCTTGGTATCGAATCATATAGAACAAATCCAATCCAAATCAGTCACTAATACAAATTTACTAAAGGGTTATTGGGATACGTATCTCTGCAAATGGTCATAAGTAGCAATAATCAGTTAACTATGTTTTCCTAGACAACTTCAGTTAATAAGCAACTGATTATCTAATCACCTAGGGACCAAATAAGATTTAACTGATTCCAAAGAGTATACTAACATTACTTATAAACCATTATTTTACCCTTGTTTTCTCTGTTAACCTCATAAACAATCACATTTAACTAATAATTCAATGTCACAGTTGTAATAGATCCAGTTACCTTCTTTTTTGTTTATTCGATACTACATGATACATGCAAATAAACAAACACGCCTTCATTAGCAGCCGTCACGAAACGTAACAAATACAAATACTCCCTCCGTCCCTTAATAGTTGCCCGTCTTACCGTTTCAGTATAATCCAAAATGACTATACAGTATGTCAAGTTTACCATATCACCCCGAATCAAAAACAAAGTTACTAAAATCAACCAAAATATTACTCAATAAGGGTGAAAAAGTCGTTCTGCAGAAGTAACCGATAATAACTATGTTTTTTTTTCTTAAATTGCATATATTTTTGCGATGACAACTAATTTGGATGGATGGCGTAACGTTCACCTATCAAGTCTACCATAATGTCCCTAATCAAGCATAAATTTAGTAAGCTCCGCCAAAACATTAAATGACCGGTCAAACATAAAACTATCATTCCGCAAAAAGCAAGCTATTCTCTAGTAAAAACAAACATTATACTAAAAACAAACATTATACTAAACACAAACACAACAACTAACATAAACCATCAAACAACAACCTGAATGGCCAATTCTCTAGTAGGACAAATACAAATCGCCTGAGGAGCAGCCATCTTCGGATCAACACGACTCAACATCCCAAGAGCAAAACAAGTTGTCTTTCCAGAACCATTATGAGCTTGCGCCACCAAACTCTTGTAAGGTGGCGACAAAATCATAGGCAAAGTAATACTTTGCACTTTACTAGGACGTTCAAACTGCATTGCCACGTATAAACCTTTCAAGAGCTCGTGCGAGATGTTTAGCTCTTCGAAACGTGTCGCGGATGTGTAGGGCGTGTCTCCCGCTGTCACCTGTACACATTTTTATAAAAATAAATTAGTTTTATAAAAAATGAAACCCTAAGATGTAAAAAAATGAAAATGTGTGTGTTTTTATACAGTTTGTACGGTGGTTGAGAAGGAGGAAGGAGCGTAATAGGACATTGTACGGATTCAATGGGAATTATGGTTATGGGGGAGGAGGAGGTTTATTTTTATTTGGTGATGAAGGGGTAAGCGTCAAACCAACCTCATAGAAGGGGTTCTGTCTGGACTCCGGTCGGGTTTTACCCGCTTGTTTCAGCGAAAGAAAAAAACTTTTTTCTAGTCAAAATTGTAAATTTAAAAAATTGATCGGTAAACAACCGCTTAACGGCCTAGTAGCAAAAGGGCATGTGACTATCACTCTAAAATGTATGAGGTCTCAAGTTTAATTCGTGCTAGGTGCAAACAACATTAAGTGGTCACGCCAACCTCCTGAAAAAGGAGAGCTTTACCTGGTTTGAGTCTGTGTGACGGTGGGTTCAAACCTCGTGAATTAGTCTGCCATAAGGTTGGAAATCACAGTTATAAAAAAAGAAAAAAAAATGAATAGTTGTTATCTATATACTGCATTATAAAATAAAAGACTTAAAATATTAAGACAACACACTTACTTATTGTGGTAAATTTAAAAAATTGATCGGTCACCATCCAATTAATTACACTATTAAAACATCCCCTAAATGAAAAATACAAGTTATTAAGCTTATTTGAAAAACCGATATACACATAAAATGTAGTCTCACGCCGAGTCGAGCCAAGCCGTTTGGCTAAGAGGATTAAAATAAGGTTAGTTGGCTTGTTATTGGGTTTTCTACTTATTTGCCACTTAATTCCAAACTTCGTTACATGTTGTACACCTGTTTTCCATTATTCGTTCTAGATGTTTTTATACAAAAACCATATATGATTTTTCATTTGTTTGGTTTGGTTTTTATTCAAAAATTATACATATAAGGAGTGAGGTAAGAAAATTAGACCATAAATTTATTTATACAAAAAATATTGTTATTAAAGTTTATTGATTTTAGTTGGTAAAAACTTAAATTGTCTTAGGGTTTTGGTCAGAATGATGAGTAGAACGTCTAATTATATTTGCTATATTATTACAGTTAGCTAAAAGAGTTAATTGAAGTGTACGGTTTTTGTTCATTGTTCCTGCATTTTATTTTGAATCAAAGTTATTAAGTTTAGTTTTTTTGATTTTGCATTTAAGTTAGAAATTATTTTAAGGGCTTTAGTTGGAGTAATAAATAGTGTTTACGTATGGTAAGTGAATCAATTTTGAGATGGGATGAGAATGGTTTTGTTGTTTGGTTTCCTGTGTTGAACGATAAGGACCCGATGAGATTGATATAGATCAAGAAACTCGGGTAACACTTAAACAAAAACCATGTTGCACTAGTGTGAGGCAGTATTTGCTCAAGTGTGCGAAAAACTTGTGTGATTGTATGTGTTGCCCTCCTTTTATAAAGAGGCTTGTAGGGTTTAGAGATAAACCCTTAGGGGATGATCAACGGCTGCTAGGGAGCCAGGTGTTGATCATCCCGGAGCAAACAAGGAGGACATATATCATTCGTCCTTTTGCTCAGTTTGTCCATAAGGTTTGAGTAAATGCCGGAATTTTCCTACTCGTAACAAGGATAGTAACAACATCACCCAAAATCATAATAACACCATTTGTACTTTTCATACCAAGAGCAAAACTAAGTTACGACCTATGTTTTTCTTAAACTACGTGTTTTTATGGTCCGATAACAATTATTTTTGGGCCCGATGTAATAACATTTAAATACCTTACAATCACATAATCAACTTCAAAACGCACATTATACCAAAAACAAACACAATAACTAACATAAACCTTCAAACAACCTGAATCCCCAATTCTAAACTCCCCTAAAACATTAAATGACCAGTCAAGGATAAAACTATCATTCTGCAAAAAGTAACCTATGACCTATGTTTTTCTAAAAACTATGTGTTTTTTGTCCGGGACAGTTATTTTGAGACGGATGAAGTAACATTCAATCACACCTTACACACTCACATAATCAACTTCAAAACGCACATTACACTAAAAACAAACACAATAACAAACATAAACCATTAAACAACCTGAATGGCCATTTCTCTAGTAGGACAAATACAAATCGCTTGAGGAGCAACCATCTTTAGATCAACACGACTCAACATACCAAGAGCAAAACAAGTTGTCTTTCCAGAACCATTATGAGCTTGCGCCACCAAACTCTTGTAAAGTGGAGACAAAATCATAGTTAAAGTAATACTTTGCACTTTACTAGGACGTTCAAACTGCATTGCCACATATAAACCTTTCAAGAGCTCGTGCGAGATGTTTAGCTCTTCGAAACGTGTCGCGGATGTGTAAGGCGTCTCTCCCGCTGTCACCTGTACAAAATTTTATAAAAACAAATTAGTTATATATATATAAAAAAAAGTAAAAAATGAAACCCTAAGATGTAAGAAATGGGAATGTGTGTGTTTGTTTACAGTTTGTATGGTTGAGTTGAGGAAGGAGGGAGGAGCGTAATAGGACATTGTACGGATTCAATGGGAATTATGGTTATGGGGGAGGAGGAGGTTTGTTTTTATTTGGTGATGAAGGGGTAGCGTCAAACCAACGTCACAAAAGGGGTTATGTCTGGAATCGGATCGGGGAAATGAAAGTCTTTAAACTAACATATTTATTTTTTAAAATTTTGACCGGTCAACGTCTAATTAGTTACATTATTAAAACACCTCATAAATAAAAAATACAAGTTATTAAGTTATTATACAAACTGATATAACAAAAAATGTACTCCCATTTTCAATGTAAAGATATTATTAAGTCAATAGAGTTTCAAAATACATGCTAAATTACAATGTTTGAAAAATATTATTACATCGTATGAGTGCCTAGAGAATCAAGGTATACACTAAGAATTTTCTGATAAATTTTACTGTAAAATCTAAAAATTATGTTTTATAAAAATCATACGATTTTTTCAAAGCAAATGATACAAAGGTGCAAAGTCTCAAGTTCTAATTATATAATAATAACTATACTCTTCAAAGTTATCGCACATGAATTCTTGAACATATAGGTTTTCTTTATTTTTTTAACTACTCTTTTACTTGTGTTTTCTACCTATATATGGGATAAATATAATAAATATGGTTAACAATATAAGTGTCAAAAAAAACTTATAAGAATTATTTTAGAGAAATAAATTTTCCAACATGATGTAAGTGATTTTTTAAAATTCGCTATGGTGTTTTTTCAAAATATCTTGTAACTACGAGCCATGGTTAGTAATTTCAACCTCATACCTCCATAATAGATCAACTACTGCATCTGTATTGCCACAACGTCACGTGACAATCTACAATTTTTATACGCGTTAAATTGTTATTGCTTAAAATTATTCAAAACTAGAATTGTCGCCATTCGTAAAGCTATTACCTCTATATTGCCACAACGTCAGGTGATAATCTACGATTTTTATATGAGTTAAATTGTTATTGCTTAAAATTATTCAAAACTAAAATTGTCGTCATCCATAAAGCTATTATATCGTAAAATATAGAACTGAAAAACATTTATCGCTGAAAATTTTAATTGCATGGTAACCTCTTCTGCAACGCGGTGGTACCCTGCTAGTTAATAAATAAGTAATGGATGTCCATGTTACTTTATACTAGACGAATACTAGCGCAAAGCTACGATGTATCGTGGCAAATAATTATACTTGTGAACTTATAGTTCAAGTGCAACTCTTGATACACACTTATGAGTTTAATTTGTAGTCATTCTTTTTTTATTATTCATTTTCATGCAACATAAACTTGTGACGACAGTTGTGGTTAGGCATAATTATTTGAAAAGTATTGAATGTTAACAGGTCTCCATTAAGATTTTGGGGTTTTTGCATATATATCCTTCCGAAAATGCAAAATTGCATATATATACCCAAAGCATGCATAAAAACTATTGTACTATATGCATCAAAAACTTGTACAAAGGATATACATGCAATTATTCACTTTGGGAGGGATACATATGCAATTCTGCCTAAGATTTTTCATTTGTAATTTTACATTTAAGAGATTTTAAGTCTCCAAAGTTTAAACCATGTATTTGCTCCAAAGTTTTCACAAGTTAATTATTTTAAGTAAGGAGTATTTTTGGATTCCACATTATTCATTTTTAAGAAATTTTAAGTTTTCAAGATTAGTTAAATTTGATTTATAAGTAGTAAAGATTAGATAGTTATTTTAAAGGGTTTGTATTTTGAAGACTCTTAGTATAAATATACCTTTTTATGAGATGAACATACCTGGTTTCTCTATTTTTTTTTGTCTTTTTTGTTGTTCTTCATCTTTTGTTCTTTGTTAGAATAACTTATTGGCTAAAAATAAAAATAGATAAAAATGAATTCCCTCTTAAAGTTTCAATTTGCCCTTTTCAATTTATGTTTGTACTTTGAGTGTGTTTTAATGTGGCTAGTTTTCAATGCTTGCGGTGTATAACCATATTTTTAAATGTGTGGATGCACAAAAAATTTCAACAGTGATATAAGAACGCATATTTTTCTGAAGCAACTGCGATTAGAAAAAAATCAAAACTTTTTACAAATTAACACTATTTATGAAGTATATCTACATAACTTTTCTAACTTTTTTTCTCTTTTTGTTTCATTTTACTTTACATAACTTGTTCAAATATATGATTTGCAATGCCTGATTAATTTACTGAACATATATTTAATTTTGAAAAATATATTCATCTCATAAAAGATAATAATTCTAAGATGAAATAGCCAAAAATTAGGCACATCCAAAATAACCAAATGTGGAAATGATACATAATTTAGATAACATACACACAATCTACTTCAATATATTTTGTATCTTATATGAAGCACAACATCGTCATTAGCGTGTGTTAATCAAGGATAGTAAAACCCGAAACATGACTTCACTAAAGAGTTGTATCGTATCATAATCTAAATCGTCATAACCACGTGTTAAACAATGCTAATTAGGGCGAAACACGACTTCATTAATGAGTACACTCGTTGTTAGTCACGATTTCAATCATGATTCGCACGTGTGAACAATGATAATTAAAAGCAAAACACGACTTTATGAAACAATACTCTCGTTATTAATCATAATTCGGATAAGATAGGTTACCATAAAAGAGAGTCAAATGAACTAAGCCTACCTAGCGAGTTTCACAAACCAACCCGTTGACATGATACTTGAACAAAAAACTAAAACAAACTCTAATGCAAAATCTAAACACAAAACTTCTCATAAACCAACTGACTCGTAACTTCAAGGAGAAACATGTTGCTCGCAACTTCTAACTCTTGTTGTCCTTATTGTGGTTTCTTGTTTTCACCCCATTATTAAGATCAATCTTGTCACCAAATTCTCCATTTCTATTTTTTTGACATTTTATAAAGGCGTAAATTAAGCTTCACATAAAAAAAATACGCTTTCATACACATTTAAAAAATAATATGTTTGATAATATTATTTTTTAGTTTTATTCATAAAAAACATGGAAGTCTTACTTGTGTGTGGGTGTGTCACTTATTTTCTTGGTATCTTTCCCGCAAATGTAACAACGCTTAAGATACTCCTCAAATTTTGAGTCATTGGGAGATTCCTCAGCATACGCTAGAGGGTGGTTGCCACCACCGAGGGTAGCAGCCACCAAGGAATGCGGGATAGGGTGGCAATCTATCACCATGCCGCCATAAGAATGTGTCATTATGGGGCATCCATCTTTGATGGACACAACACAAGTGTACTCCTCCGAGCTAGTGATCTCATTTGGGCTCATTGGGATAATATATAAGTCACGTGCACTAAAATCGCGCTTGGCATGAAAATCTCTAGACTTGGGATGTTTCCACTTCCAAAGCTCCCCTGGAGCGGAATAAAGAATATCAAGTGCGGTGAGTGTAAGACGAAACACTATGTACTCAAAATTGTGTTTCGTGGAACGCGCCCATGAGACCGACCAATGATGAGTGTTTTGGGATGAAAAGGGTTTTTGGTTTGGAAAAATTGATGTCAGATCCAATCACCGAGTTGAAAAAGTATAAACTCAAATCTGATGATGAATTAAGTCGCTCACTTTTTGAATTTCTCATTTTCCTGGTAGAATCTGCATAAGACCGATTAAAATATGGTATACATGTTACATAACATAACTATTATTTTAAAATTTTTTATAGGAACACTTTTTGTACATGTACATGATTACATTATAAATTGCTATTTAAAATAACCATGAATATATGCATGTATTTTTTTTCTTCATAAACTCAAATGATTTATGGTTTAAAAAAAAGGAAAAATGAAAATTCAAATTTCAACTTCAAAGTAGGGGTGAGCACAAAAACCGTAAAACCAAATCGAAACCAAAAAAACCAAAAAACCAAACCGATAAAACCGAACCAAACAGAAATCTGACGGGGGTGGTTTTGATTTTTATAAAAACCGAATGTCTGGGGCGGTTTTTGGTTTCATATGAGAAACTGAACCAAAAAAATCGCCCCGCCCCACTTTTATTTATCTTTAAAAAAATATATAATCTTATCTTCTTTATTGTAAATGAAAGATTTCATATATCTCTTGAATTTTTGCTAATATTGTTTAAATTGCTAAAATTTCCACTTCATATTTCTATGGACTTCTATATGGTTGTTATGTACTTTGTTTGATAGTTGTAGATTTTTAGATGTTATCCCACTATTAATCTGTTCAAATAATGTTGTTTGTGAAGATAATTTTTATGTTTGTTGGAAAAGTTGACGAGATAATGAAAAACTAGGTTAAGAGTTATGATTTTTCATAACTAACTAGTTTATTTAATAGTAAATCAAAAGATAAACAAAAAAAACCGAACCGGAACCAATCTTATTGAAAAAACCGAAATATCGAAACCGAAAAAACCGAAACCAAACGGTTTGAAATTTTCAAAAAAGGTAGCGTGGTTTGGCTTTAACCAAAAACCGCCCTAAACCGCCCCTTGCTCACCCCTACTTCAAAGGGAAAAGAAGTAGATATTAATATTTGCCAAAAATTTTTTTTCAGAAAAAAAAAATGTCGAGCATATATTAAGGTGTAAACTTAATTTTACATATCATGAGCACGTACCATATTCATGTTACATCTAGTAAAGTTTGTATAAAATTAAACAAAAAAATTTGTTATGCGAACATCTGACTAAAACTAAATATCGCATATGCATTTAGTCTAAAACTTGAGTGTTTGATAGTTAGTTCACTGATTATTTATAAAAGATCTTAAAGTTTTGCTTAAACAAACAAATATAACTAATTTTCACACAAATGCATGTATTTGATTTGTGTAGATGTAAGAATTGTTGATGGTGAATATGAAATGCTTGAAGAAAATTGTATACAATCTGAAAATAAATAACATACAAATTACATTAAATTGAAGTAATAGGGAACTCGAAAAACTTTTACCTGCTCTTTTGTGATTGCTTTTGATATGAATGTCACGACCACCCAAATGCAAGTTTATGTGAATGTATAGATAGTCAATAGTATATAAACTTGAATAAAGACTGTAAAGAACGATATTTATAGACGCAAGACAGGCTGTCACTGTTTTACGTAATACGATCACATGTTTTCTCTTTCTCTTTTCACATTTTACTCGCGCAAACTTGTAATATGACCTTCAAAAAGATTCCACGTTCTAAATATCTCATTGGCTAAAAATAAAGATGCATAAAAATGAATTCCTTGTATTTTAAAGTTTCAATTTGCGCTTTTCAGTTTTGACATTGTATTTAGACAAAACATAAGAAAAAACAAGCAAACAATCTTTAAGCCTCATGTGAAATGAAATATATGTGACAAAAATTTATCACAACAAACGTATCAAAAGTTAGATTGTGTACCATTATATTAAACATTTACTAAATTTAGATTGAAAAAAATATAATAGTGACTTTTGCACTAGCACTTACATGTGAAAAATTTCAAGCAAACACATTGGTGAGCACACAAAAAGGTCACAAGAAACATGTGACTATTTTATCGAATCATGTTAAAAACTATGTAAAATTGGTAAAGCGATCATGATTTTATAAAATTTTAAAACAAGTTTATTGATTTTCAAGTACATGTGAGAAATATTGCATCTCGTCCTTATGTGTCAGGAAATAAGTAAGTGGTGAAGATTTTTTTTTTTTTTTTTTTTTTTTTTTTTTTTTTTTTTTTTTTTTTTTATCTTCTATCGTATTTCTTGTTCTTTGGTGTTTTCTTTTTTCCAAATACGTTACAATTTTTTCTTTTGTCTTACTATCTTGGTTTGTTGTTTAATTCTGCAAAATTAAATAGGTCAAATAAATAAACGAGTAAATGGTGGAGCTTTCTCTGTTCAGATAGATCTCTGGCTTAGATGTACACAGTCTAACCGTAGTATTCTCTCCCCCCACCCCCCCGACCTGTGACATTTCAAGAATTTCATGTCACTAAATTTAATATTTTATTATTTAGCTATTCTATTTTTAAATAATTAACTTCGTCGGAAGTTATCCGTGTACGTTCAATTCATTCAACCGACACTAGACTATGTTCAGTCTACACTTCTTATTCATTTTTGTTTCCTTACAATCGTATCTTAAAAGTCACTTTTCACTTTTTCCATTTTTATTTAAACCTTGCACCTTTTACGTTTTACGCGATTTAAATTTACGTTTTAAGGTTTTAACAAAGTGAACCAACCTTAGACTATGATAATTTACATATTTTATGAATTTTTTAAAATATTTCATGTTTACAAATGAGTTTTATACTTGTCGTGTCATTTTTATAGCTTACGTCACTTTTATCAAGAACCGTTGTCACCAAACGTGTTTTCGACTCACGGTTTCAGTTTTAACGACGTTTAAACACTCCGATAAACCCGTGACTCAACTAATATATTAAAATTAGTTATTTTAATAAGTTTTAACATTTTTACAAGTTTAGTATTTTTATACTACCTGATTTTATGTTTCGCATCTTAAAAACCTTACGTTTACAATTACTGGGATCAAACTACACTATGTAGCTCAAATTTTATAAATTACAAGAATCAAAACCCACTCACCATCTTAGGTGGCAGGTTTTGGTCATGTTATACTTACACATTGCATTAGAAATGGACACATAGGTTTCCACTAACTCATAAACCATCAAAACAATCAACATAATACCATTTCTCTCATTTTTACATGCAAACCACTAAAATTTCTCTCATCTCCTCTCCATAAACGACCAAGAACAGATTCAAATCACCTATTTCATCTAAATTTTTACTAAATTATTGATCATAGATTAAAGATCTTGAAGCCATAGTCTTGTTGTTGATTTATTACACTCAAAAAACACATAAATCTCATCATTTCTAAGGTGTTCTATTTGAAAGATTACAAGAGTATTTTTTAAAGGTTTTCAAGGTGTCATGAGGTGGTGATTCTCAAGTTTTTATAAGGGTTTTTGGTGATTAAAATTTGGGTTGATATTGGGTAAAGAAAAGGTGCAAGTGTTGATTGGGTTAAACTAGGTCTAGTGTTCTTGTTGTTGTAATCTTTCTTGTTCATCACTTTTGTAAGGAAACTCTCCACTCACTTTTCATTTAATTTTTACTTTCACTACTGTAAATGTAATATTATTTGATGTATTTGTATATTATATAAGTTATTATGCTTGGTTAGGCTTGGTACATAGCTTAGAACACTAGAAAATCACTAAAGGACTTAACATGCAAAATAGTTTTGTACTCAGGGGTAAAAATGGAATTAACTACACTAATTAGTAAACATTGGACCTAAAATAAAAATATTTAGTTGTAGGTCTATGTCTTATGGTCATTTTCCTGGGTGGTGCATCCCGTGACGACACCCGATGATTAAACTAAAAATATTTTCGTAAAACATGTCATATTCTAAATAACAGATTTGGATCCTATAAAAGTCATATTTTATAGGACATAACCAACTGTTTCTCAAAACATAAAAGTTGTAGATAACACCTTAACTTAAACGTGGCCGCAAATGGGGAATTAATTGGACTGGTAGAACTCTAGCTATTGCATTTTTCGTGGGACTGTTGTAATACTAAAAATTTCTGAACTGATTAGTGTAGATAAATTTATAATTTAGCTACTGCTAGGTAATTTTTGACCAAGTGGGACCCACAAAACTCCTTAGTACAGACTAATACCTTTCCGGAGATATAAAGAACGTTATTTGTGGACTTACGGTTTGCAAATGGCGAATTTTTGAACATCTATAAGTCATAAAAATTTACATCAACAACACAATGAAAGGTATAAAAAGGTTAACACTTCATATAATTGGACCAAATTGAAATCTTGATAATTATTTAGAAATTATGCACCAAGCATAATTAAGGTCATAAATTTATATAATATATAGCCATATTGCATCAATAATATTTTCAAAAACTAAGACAAGCGTATATCTATATGATGGTTCATTTTTAAATAAAAGTTTCATTCGATAATGTTTTAAACTTCTAAAACTTATGTATCTTTTAACTATGTTAAAAACTTTTGGGACCTTGTTGACTCTGATAAATTAGCGAATGGGAAGTTTTAAAAAAAACGACTTTGTTTTGAAGTTGTTTACTATACTTGTACTATGTGACTGATAAGTAGCACCCCATGTTGTATTCCGCTGCGTTCCGAAAATGGGGGTGTTATAGATTGGTACCAGAGCACAAATTATAGTGAACTAGGTCTTTTTCCTTTTAAAAACCTAGACTATAATCATTTATTTTTCAAAATCATGAGCTTCCATCATCTTGTCCGATATCCATGCGCGCCTACTCCTGAATTTCCTATTACTCCCACGTGTATATCTTAATTATATTAAGGATAATTATAGGAGCACTATAATTATTTCTTTACTCGTCCGATAATCCGCAAAAGTATCACTCTTATATATATAACCTTTTGTGCACTAAACTTCCTTGTTGTATTCTATGCTATTCATGTGCATTGTGAATTTTCATCCGGAAATTTATACACATCTTCGAGTGCACCGTTACTATACGTATACATATAGTGAATATTACTATATGTACTTAAGATAAATTTTTTTTTCCGACTATCTTGCTTTTCCTGAAACATCAATATATTTCTATATATAAAGTTTCTCCATGTGAAAACTAAAATCTTCTAGACATTGTATGCGATTACAATGGTCTCTCTAATTTATCTGACATTGTATGCGATTACAAAGGTCTCTCTTTTTTATCTGACATTGTATGCGATTACAATGGTCTCTCTTATTTATCCAACATTGTATGTGATTACAATGGTCTCTAAAATCTCTCAACACCGTATGTTTTATCATTTCATATAACATCGAAACCTGTTACAATTTATCGATTTCTATGGGTTGTCTTACTCCCCGTAAACTCATGTTTTCTGAGCATTTCTTGCTTATTTTCTTAAGCACCACTATTGATACTATTTAAGAACTATTTATATACACTTGATTTTTCTCTCGGCTATTTACGCCTAATTAATAGAGCGTTACTTCTTATTTGTATAAAGGTATTTATTATAAACGTTTTATCCGATTCTTTACACTCAGCCTCCAAAGCATCATGTAAAACCCTACCTCTCCTAATTATATATGTTTCACCAAATTTCTAAACAATTAAATACATATTTATTTATTTTGATGATCCGTTAAAACTTTCTCATACATTATGGGTGACACATTGGTCTCATTTATTTTCTCAAAAATCGTGAGTACTGCTATGATCTTTAAAAATCTTTTCATGACCTTACACAACGGTGTTTTATATGAAACCCGTCACATTCTATTTATTTACCTTGGAAATTCACTACCATTTTATAAACAACTCCTTTATTGTCATATAAACTATCTTTCATAATATTACAAATGGATTTACTATTCCCCAAAGAATTACCCCATTACTACCTTATAAACTAATAACCTTATTCACTATTATTTTATGAACTACTTTAACTAGTTCAAAATTATCTTTTTGTCACCTCTTTACAAATCATTTGGTCAATTACCTTGTAAAACTAATTTACCAACATCTTATAAACTCATCCACTGATGTACTACAATTACATAAACTGTTTGGACTAGTTCTAAATAAACTATTTTGTTATCATCTTAGAAATCGTTCTGTCATTTACCTTTACCAAAATTTTCACCACCTTATAAATGATTTTGTTATTATCTTACGAATTACTCGACTTTGTCTTATTAACTAAAACCATTGATTTATTATTACCTCATTAACTATTTTGTTATTGTTTTATTGTCTGTGGAAAACTAGAGGGGGGGTTGAATAGTTTTACGTCCGTTTTAAAATTTATAAAAACAAGTTTGTTTTAAAACTTCGATTCTAGTTTATGTGAATTCAACACTTGCACTATATGAACAATTATCAAGAGACTAACTAACTAAGCAAATATAATACAAGTATGTAAGTAATGAAAAGGTAGAGTTAGAAAGATCAAACCACAACACAAGGATTTATAGTGGTTCGGCTACAAGGTCACCTTCATTGTTCCTACTCCACTCCCCGAGTCACCTACTCGAGAGTTCTCTTCACTATGTCAAAAAACTCCCTTGTGGCGGAGAAACCTTGCACGACGTTCGCTTACACCAATTTAACGACACAAAGCTAGATGTCGGGTTCTAATCCTAGCTAGAACCAATCTCACAACACTTCACAACTTCTACACTACTTGTACACACCACGACTTCTTCACTACTTCACACCACTTTAATACTACACTACTTCTTCTTCTCTACACAACTTCTACTTCTCCTAAATCTACTTATTACAAGCACAACACAACTTCACAAATGATTTACACAATATACAATACTAATCTACAATACTTCTTAAACTTGATGTTGAAGGAGTATTCTTCTGTTGCACTTTGAATGAAGAAGGATGAGGAGGGATTGAATCACTTGAAACAAAGATTAATAATCTTATGATAAAAGGGTTTAGAAAGATGTTTAGAGAGGATTGGATCTGAAAATTTTAGTGCAAAATGTGAGGAAAAATACCAGGTTTGAGCAGGTATTTATAGGCAAAGATTTCTGACAACAGGAGCGTGCCGGCCCCCTTAATTGGTGGCCGGCCCCCTTAAAATTAAGGGGGCCGCCCCTTATAATTAAGGGGGCCGCCCTCCTGTAACGGCCTGAAATCTTGTCTTTTCTGGGGAAAGTTTATTTAGTGAAAAACTAACTGATTTTGGTTAAAAATTTGATTCCATATATTTTGTATGATTTAAACATTTTCCTTTATTACCAAAAGTGTTTTTCAAAATTATATAATATGTTTATATTATTTAATAAACTTTGTAATAATAAAATAAATACCCCTTTGATCATGAAATGTATTAAGCACTTGTTTATTCATATCTTAAGTGATTTAGTTGGATAAAATGATATAAACTAACTTAATACTTGTTTACGTAGTAATCTTACGTTTAATGTTTTTACATTTTGTGATCGTCAAAACATAGAGATATCTAAAAATATAAATAACGTTTTTATGCATTATTTATATCAACAATCTCCCCCTTTTTGATGATTACAAAATCTAAACTCATTAAAACAAAAATTAGTATATATGCAAGTATTTATTGAGTTTATATCAATTCTCCCCCTTTTTGTTAGCATCAAAAAGGTTATCCCGATTAGCTTGGAGCTCCCCCTTGACGTATACTCCCCCTCGTTTTGAGGTCATAAAGAAATCGAGATATGGAATTCTTGCAAAAAATATTTAGTGGACAAGCAATATATATAACATGCAAGGAAAATAAAAACTAGAAATAGCCATTTATGCTAGTTAAACAAAGGAATACAATGAAAATAAACACATTCAAGATGCACATAAACTAGATGTGTAATCAACTAATGCCTTGAAGGCTTACAAGCATACATAATGAAAAGCAAATAACCAAAGCTCCAATTTGAATGTCTTCCTAGAGCTTGCCACCAAAATGGTTGAAACATTTTTATTTTCAAAACATGAAGCATGTTTAATTTGGTGGAAATGATGGGGAAGGTGGAGGTGGTGATGGTGGAGGTGAGTTTGTTGATGGTGGTGGTGGAGGTGTGTTTGTTGTTGGTGGTGGTGGAGGTGTTGTTGTGGTGGGTAGTTGATGCAACAAGTTTTCAATGTGTGAAAACATGTAGTGTAGCTCATCTCTTAGACAAAAACAATGGTTCGGTTGTGGATGCAACAAAGGAATGTATCACCATGGGCTTCAAGTAAGCTCCATGGGATGGGGTTGAAGTTTGGTGGATTCATTGGTGATGATGAGAAGTGTGCATCAAGAGGTGTTAAGGGTGATAGTGAGAGTGTGATGTCAAGGGATGTATTTTCAATGGTGGGTTATGGTGGTGGAACTCTTGGTGGAGGTGAAAAATGGTTGTTTATGTAGTTGTTGATTGATGAAGTTGATGGTAAGGAAGAGGTAGAGGTTTCATTTGTTGATGGTGTTTTGGAAGGTGCATTTGGTGCAATAGGAGATGAGCATTGAGGTGGTGGTGATGGAGTAGTGTTGTCTTCATTTGTAAGGTCAATGAAGAGTTGTTTTGGTGGTATAATGACAAGTTTTTGTTTCTTGGCATTGTTGGAGTGGGTGGTTCTTGGTGATGACATGGTGGATTGATTGAGTTTGATGAAGGTTGAAGATGATGGAGTGTGAATTAAACATGCATGAGGATTATATAGGATGAAAACATGTTTAGAAATGGAATTAATTTGAAAATAAGTGGTTAGATTCCAAATTCAGTTTAGTTTTAAAGGGAAATGGTAGCTGAGACTAGCAAAAGGAGTCACAAGATGCAAAAGAAAACAGTGAATTTTACTGTATGGGAGGCCGGCCCCCTTAAATACTGGCCGGCCCCCTTAATTTTAAGTGGGCCGCCCTTTTAGATTTAAGGGGGCCGCCCATCTGACGACCAAAAAGTTCAAAATTTTCAAAAATTTTCTGGAAAATGTTGGTTTCTGTTTTGTGTTTGCAGCAAGCTCTATTTGAACATTTTATATTGGTTTTGGTCTATTAGAAAGCGTACATATATAAACAAAGACTAAACATGCAAACATATATATATATATATATATATAGTGAAAAGTCATGCAATTAGTAGCATGTGTTAGGCATAAATAAGCGTAGTTAACATCCTAAACAATCATTATCCAAGCAAGTCATAAGTATTTCCAAACACATATCGGAAATATAGCACACAAATGTCAAATATTCATAATCAAGCAACACATAATAATTGTTTTAACAAACATAATCAAGTAAATCTCCATCACTTCTTCTTCTTTCCGAACACTCCTTTCAATGTCTTGGCAATAGCTTTGAAGCCTCCTCGCACCTCTTCATGTAAACTCTTTTGTCGGTTAAGCATCACGGTTTGTCGTTCATGGAGTATTTGGTTGGTNATATATATAGATTAAGTGAAAATTCATGCAATTATTAGCATGTATTAGGCATAAATAAAAAAGTTAACATCCTAATCAAACATTATCCAAGCAAGTCATAAGTACTTCCGAATACATATCGGAAAATTAGCACACAAATGTCAAATATTCAAAACCAAATATAACATAATAAATATTGTTCAACTAGCATAAACAAGCAAATCTCAATTAATTCTTCTTCTTCCCGAACATAATCTTCAATGTCTTGCCAATGGCTTTGAAGCCTCCTCGCACTTTTTCATGCAAACTCTTTTGTCAGTTAAGCATCTCGGTTTGTCGTTCATGAAATTTTTGTTTGGTTTGTGAGGGAGGATATGGAGTTGTATACTCGGGATAGTCAAGATCCTCTAAATTTTCAACGAATGTAGTGAATGACAGGGTACTAACACCTTGAGTGCTTTCCTCCTCATCGTCATCCTCTAGACGAGATGATGAACCATGAAAGCTATGACGACGAGATTTTCCCTTGTCACTACGAGTTCGTCGGGTTTGTTTTAGAGCGAGAGGACGCAAGGTAGGATAGATGGACTCATAGATGCTATCGTCAAGATCAGAATAGTTTTCTATGACATGATGGTAGAGATGAGTAAGGAACATTCCATACGGGAGATTTGCTTTTGGAGTTTTTCTTGCACACTCAATTCGCTTGATGAAGAAGTAAGCCAAATTGTAAGGTTGCTCGGCAACAATACAATACAACATATGAGCTAGGCATGCCGGGAGATGGTCACGGTGGCCTCCGGGATCAAACGCATTCTCTCGAATGAGTTCTTCCCAACGCTTCATGTTGGGGCCTAATTCTTTCAGAAGAATTTGATTTTTAGAGATATCGACATTTTTGGATTTGATTTTGCGTGTGGTAGTGACACGTTCCAACCCGAGAAGTTGACGAATATCGCCCGGAGAAGGAATGTCGAAGAAGTAAGGACCAAAGGTTGGACGACAACGATGAAGAGCGTCAAGATCCCATTCATTGGTGAATACGGCTTGACCTCTAAAAGGAATTCGAAGAATTTGACCTAATTGATCAAGAGTTAAAGTGATGAATTCATGTTGAATCATGAAGGAGATGAAGACGACACCAAATTCATCGGTTTGAACCGTGACTTGGCTATAGAAGTCGACAATGAAGTGAGGGATGATGGGTTCATTGATTTCATAAAGACAATCGAGATTAATGCTTGTAGACATGCGGTTAATGAAGTCGGATTGAGAGTAGGCTTGATCTACTACACGTCCTTCATGAACGTTTCTATCCTCGATTTGACAATAGATACGTGCAATAGAAGAAGATGTAGTAGGGAGTTGAGAAACTTTTTGAATGTAGTTTTTGGTAAGGGAGATATCTTCGGTAATCGCTTTGGGCATTTTTACCTAAACACGACAACAATAAAACAAAACCACAATAAATATAAAGAAAGAAAAAAAAATAATGATGCATGTATTGTTATGACATATGTTGGAACGTAAACATACTTCGACTCTAAGACCTTAATCCTAAGAAGTAGTTTAATATGTTACTTACTTTTATTTTTAACTCATTCTAGATATATTTTACGATGTTTAGCAAGTAGTTATGGAATAATCCAAACACCCCTTTAAACATCTTAATATATATGATGAAACTTTGCTAGATGTACATTAGATTGTATAACTAGCTATTTCTTACGAGTTTCTTATGCAAGTGATTTGTTTCGAAAAAGATGGTTTATATTTTGACTCAAAAGTAACATTTTTCTAGTTAAACCAAACGCTTCCTTATCTAGAAAATTTTACTACCAAAATGTCAATATGCATATGAATTATATATCTTGACAACTCTAAATTACCAGTTTTATGTTTCCAAACTTGACAAAGTGTTGTAGAAATTTTATCGACTTAATTTTGACAACTTTTGGTCATAATCCAAACACCCTCTTATCATATTCAAAATTATTTTTAATGAGTCGAAAAATATATTTTCATGATTTACAAGTTATGAAAACATAATGTGATTAGTTTCATCAAGTTTTTATAGCATTATTCAACAATGTGATTAGGAAAAATTTCGAAATAGAGTGTATGAGCTTTTTCAAAAATTTTCGACAAGAGGGTTTGTAATTATTAGTTTCTAGTGTTAATTATACATCCTAATCCTAAGGGAAGCATTTAGTTATGGAAATCCTAGATTCAATTCGAAAGAAAATTTGAAATTGAGGAAATTGAGATAAAATGCAAAATCTTGATTATGACCAAATTTGATGGAATTAGAAGAAATGTGTTATGAAAAACTTATAATACTTGATGTAAATCGTGTTATAAGTATTTGCCCCTTGCGAAACAACACGAATTATGCGATTTGGAAGTGGGTTTTTGGTGTTTTTGGGTTTATGGTTCGTTCACAGCAGCAGCAAGGTGAGATTTGTGTGAAAAATGGAGTGTTTGGAAGAGGGAATAAGAGGAAAAATCGGGGAGAGAGAATCAGATGGCCGGCCCCCTTAAATTTAAGGGGGCCGCCCTTCATTTTGGCAGCCGGCCCCTTTAATTTTAAGGGGGCCGCCCTCCAAAATTTCGAATTTTTACGGCGTTGTTTCTGGAAAGAACAAGAACTATTTATGTATATATATATTAGATTTATATTTAATCAAAAATACGTTGGAGAGTATTCGCACGAAGGGAATTACTTGACACTTTTACTTGACATTTCGTCAACTAAAATTTCTTGATCATTTTGGATAAAATTAATCAAGCCGTCAAGTGGACGAGAAGGTTGTGGAAGGTATATAAGT
>LBNU01023605.1:133288-151435 GCA_014162995.1 Artemisia annua
TAATTTCTTCCTTAAGTTGTTTATTTTCACTTTCAATAACTAGACATTTTTTACATTCAATAAGACTTTCTTTATCTTTTTCTAGATTATTTAGTTTAATTTTTAACTCAAGTATTTCATCTTTTAGTTGGTTGTTAGTTTGTTTTAGTAGTTTATTTTTAGCCATTACTTTTTGTCCTACTTTGCATAGTATCCTATATTCGCTATCTAAGTCTTTTTCATCTAAGGATAAATTATCATCACTATAGTATTCGGTTTCGGAACTTACCTCATCGGATGCCTTTGCCAAGAGACACTTTTCTTCTCTTGTTGTCTCTTTTTCATCATTGTCACTATCGCTCCATGCTCCTCCTACGAATGCCTTGTGATTTTGACTTCTTGACAATTTCGGACACTCTCCAATAAGATGGTTTGGATCTCCACACTTGAAGCACTTCCTTTCACTTTTGCCATTCTTATCGTCCTTGTTTCTATGCGGTGTCTTTCTTTCATCATATGGTTGTCTAACGTATCTTCCTCGTCTTTTAAAGAATTTCTTGAAGTCTCTTACGGCCATAGCATATTCTTCGTCATCACTTTCGGATGTTGAGTATTCTTAGTCACTAGAATCCTTCTTTGCTTTTAATGCAATTGATTTGCTTTGCTCCCTTTTTCCTTTGATCATTTCGGAATCTTTCTTTATTATTACTTCATGTACTTTCAAGTTTCCAATTAGTTCATCAAGTTGTAGAGTTGATAAGTTGTTTTATTCTTCAATAGCCGTTACCTTAGCATGCCACTTCGGATGGAGAGCCCTAAGAAATTTCCTTACAAAATTCTTGCTAGAAAAATTCTCATCAAGTGCTTTTAGACTTGTGATGATTGTGTTAAATCTAGCAAAAGCATTATCTATCGATTCCTCTTCCAGAATCGTAAATTGTTCATATTGTTGTACAAGAAGATCTATTTTATTATCTTTGACTT
This sequence comes from Artemisia annua, assembly GCA_014162995.1. Lineage (NCBI taxonomy): Eukaryota > Viridiplantae > Streptophyta > Magnoliopsida > Asterales > Asteraceae > Artemisia > Artemisia annua. The sequence goes on from LBNU01023605.1 coordinate 134,252, forward strand.
GACTATTACCTTTGTGAGTGATTAGTAAAGAATTCCAAATTTCTTTTGCGGTATTACACATAAAAATTCTTTCATATTTTTTGCGTGATAACGCATTGTAAATCACCATTTTAGCCTCATTATCTTTAGCAAGTTTCTTTTTCAAATCATCATTTTGTTTTTCATAAGATACAAGTTCATCCTTTTTAGTTTCGGGATTATATTGTAAAGGAAGAAAATCACCATTAGTAATGACATGCCAAAGATCTAGATCCTTTGATTTCACATAAGTTTCGAATCGATTTTTCCAATATAGAAATTCAGCACTTTCAAATAGTGGTGGTCTTTTCATGGATAGCCCTTCTAAATATTTTTTCGATTCCATAGATCGATTCAAGTTTTAAAATACAATATATTTTAAAAATCTTGTTTGACCTGGCTCTTGATACCAATTGTGGAAAACTAGAAGGGGGGGTTGAATAGTTTTACGTCCGTTTTAAAATTTATAAAAACAAGTTTGTTTTAAAACTTCGATTCTAGTTTATGTGAATTCAATACTTGCACTATATGAACAATTATTAAGTTACTAACTAACTAAGCAAATATAATACAAGTATATAAGTAATGAAAAGATAGAGTTAGAAAGATCAAACCACAACACAAGGATTTATAGTGGTTCGGCTACAAGGTCACCTTCCTTGTTCCTACTCCACTCCCCGAGTCACCTACTCGAGAGTTTTCTTCACTATGTCAACAAACTCCCTTGTGGCGGAGAAACCTTACACGACTTTCGCTTACACCAATTTAACGACACAAAGCTAGATGTCGGGTTCTAATCCTAGCTAGAACAAATCTCACAACACTTCACAACTTCTACACTACTTGTACACACCACGACTTCTTCACTACTTCACACTGCTTCACTACTACACTACTTCTTCTTCTCTACACAACTTCTACTTCTCCTAAATCTACTTATTACAAGCACAACACAACTTCACAAATGATTTACACAATATACAATACTAATCTACAATACTTCTTAAACTTGATGTTGAAGGAGTATTCTTCTCTTGCACTTTGAATGAAGAAGGATGAGGAGGGATTGAATCACTTGAAACAAAGATTAATAATCTTATGATCAAAGGGTTTAGAAAGATGTTTAGAGAGGATTGGATCTGAAAATTTTAGTGCAAAAGGTGAGGAAAAATACCAGGTTTGAGCAGGTATTTATAGGCAAAGATTTCTGACAACAGGAGCGTGCCAGCCCCCTTAATTGGTGGCCGGCCCCCTTAAAATTAAGAGGGTTGCCCCTTATAATTAAGGGGGCCGCCCTCCTGTAACGGCCTGAAATCTTGTCTTTTTATGGGGAAAGTTTATTTGGTGAAAAACTAACGGATTTTGGTTAAAAATTTGAATCCATATATTTAGTATGATTTAAACATTTTCCTTTATTACCAAAAGTGTTTTTCAAAATTATATAATATGTTTATATTATTTAATAAACTTTGTAATAATTAAATAAATACCCCTTTGATCATGAATGTATTAAGCACTTGTTTATTCATACCTTAAGTGATTTAGTTGGACAAAATGATATAAACTAACTTAATACTTGTTTACGTAGTAATCTTACGTTTAATGTTTTTACATTTTGTGATCGTCAAAACATAGAGATATCGAAAAATATAAATAACGTTTTTATGCATTATTTATATCAACATTGTCCGTCATTTTCCTATAATTAAACTAATTCATCATCAACAAAAGCAGAAGTTCAGCAACTTTCTCAAAATTCATCAAGTTCTCTTCCGAAACCTTGATTGTAAAGATCCGTGATTCAGTCCTGGTGTGAACTATTTTTGAACTGCTTAAAACTTCCTTTTCTGCACACATTTTCCTTATTCGCTTGTGTTACACACCCATACTACTTATGATTGATTCTTACGTATGTACAAACTTATATCACTCTGTGTATATAAGATACTTATGCAAACTCCATACTTGTCCAATAATGGACATATCACGAGTATAACTAAGTTAAGTATTTGAAAATTTTATCGAACCTCGGTTAAATATAGTCTAGTCACCTATATTTAACCTAGGAACAGTGGAACATAGTCTGACTACCTATGTTCGACTTAAAATTTTCAAATATTGGGAATCGTTATATATGAGTTATGTCTAATTGATTTTCTACTTGATTTCCGAGAATCACAAAATTCTTATGTAAGCATAAACAATTCAGCGTTATTCGTTCGATCGAGCACAACAACAAATCCTCACTCTATCTTTATTGCGTATAGTCAACCTTACTCTGCACCGTATTTCTAGACGACGAGAATCGAACAGCGTCGTTAGTTATTTTAAACTTCATTCCTTACAAGTATCCTCATCTTTTCGCAAGTGAACTGTCAGGAGATAAAGCGAGTTATGCTCCAAGACGGAGCTCTCTTAATGGGTACGTACTATGACATTTCAAAAATTTCATGTCACTAAATTTAATATTTTATTATTTAACTATTCTATTTTTAAATAATTAACTTCGTCGGAAGTTATCCGTGTACGTTCAATTCATTCAACCGACACTAGACTATGTTGAATGAATGAGTAAGTGGAGAGGTTAGCTAGTTATGCAAGCAAGAGTGTGGACACTAGTGCAAAATGGCTAGACACTTGTGTTGGTTATATATACCTATTAAAGTTTGAATATTAGACATTTTATGACAACGATATAAGTTGTCTTACTAATAAGTCATATCATTGGCACCTCTAAATGCCCAAATGGTTTATTTTACTTTGGTAAATACCTTCGCCTTCCTCGTTGGAACAGAGATACCCTTTATGAAAGTTTCTACATCAATTGTCTTTGTGGTATGAAACATATCATTCATCACCATAAGTGTTTATGAGTAGTTAATCGAGGATGATCACTTTTCGTATATAGGCTCGTGTCCTACCCACATAAAAGGTTGGCACCCTCCACACGGGAACCTGCGCTATCTATAATTGGAATTTTTTTTAATCCTACTGTCAATAAATAAATGTAATGTCAAGCAAATGTTGGATTTTCGATTTTGAGCCATTTACTTGTTTTGCCCTAGCAAACAAAAAAATAATAATAATAAATAAATAAAATTAAACAATTAACTAACTGATAAGAAGTGAAAAATTAGAGTCACTCCTTAACCCAAAAAATAATAATAACAATAACAATAATAAAATTAAAAAAAAAGTTTATCGCTGATTTCTACTTGAGTTAAGTGTACCGCTAATTTCTTATGTTAAAATTGCAAATCTAACAAGAAATGTTTAAACAAATAATAGATTCATACATATTAATACGTACAAGAGAAGTGTCGGGTTAATATATATAAGTACCAAAAAGTATATTATACATTTGATTGATGAGGTTAGAAACTTCGACAAATGCGGGAGAAAACATCATTGTTAGCCAAAAATTTCGAATTCTACGCCAACATAACATGTCTAGATTAGAAAACAAAATGTATTTTAATGAAATAATCGTGTTAAAAACAAAATAATATTGTTGTGATGGTTAAAGCAATAGGTGTGTAAGTATTATAGAAGTTATCCTCGATGTCAAGGAGTTGCGTCATTTTAAAGTTGATGCTTTAGTGTGTGTTTGGNTTCGTATATAGGCTCGTGTCCTACCCACATAAAAGGTTGGCACCCTCCACACGGGAACCTGCGCTATCTATAATTGGAATTTTTTTTAATCCTACTGTCAATAAATAAATGTAATGTCAAGCAAATGTTGGATTTTCGATTTTGAGCCATTTACTTGTTTTGCCCTAGCAAACAAAAAAATAATAATAATAAATAAATAAAATTAAACAATTAACTAACTGATAAGAAGTGAAAAATTAGAGTCACTCCTTAACCCAAAAAATAATAATAACAATAACAATAATAAAATTAAAAAAAAAGTTTATCGCTGATTTCTACTTGAGTTAAGTGTACCGCTAATTTCTTATGTTAAAATTGCAAATCTAACAAGAAATGTTTAAACAAATAATAGATTCATACATATTAATACGTACAAGAGAAGTGTCGGGTTAATATATATAAGTACCAAAAAGTATATTATACATTTGATTGATGAGGTTAGAAACTTCGACAAATGCGGGAGAAAACATCATTGTTAGCCAAAAATTTCGAATTCTACGCCAACATAACATGTCTAGATTAGAAAACAAAATGTATTTTAATGAAATAATCGTGTTAAAAACAAAATAATATTGTTGTGATGGTTAAAGCAATAGGTGTGTAAGTATTATAGAAGTTATCCTCGATGTCAAGGAGTTGCGTCATTTTAAAGTTGATGCTTTAGTGTGTGTTTGGGTGTTTATGTGAATGTATATATAGTCAATCTTATATAAACTTGAATAAGATGTAAAAGAACGATATTTATAGACGCAAGATAGATTGTCACTGTTTTACATAATACGATCACATGTTTTCGTTTCTCTTTTCCCATTTTACTTGTGCAAACTTGTAACGTGATGACACTTAATATCAACCCAACCCTTATAGAAATTATCCTCGATTTCAAGGAGTTGTGTCATTTTAACGTTGATGCTTTAGTGTGTGTTTGAGTGTTTATGTGAATATATATATAGTCAATACTATATAAACTTGAATAAATACTGTCAAAGAACGATATTTATAGACTCAAGACAGACCGTCACTGTTTTACATAATACGACCACATGTTTTCTCTTTCTCTTTTCATATTTTACTTGCGCAAACTTGTAATATGACCTTCAAATAGATTCCATATTCTAAATAACTTATTGGCTAAAAATAAAAATGGATAAAAATGAATTCCCCCTTAAAGTTTCAATTTGCCCTTTTCAATTTATGTTTGTACTTTGAGTGTGTTTTAATGTGGCCACTTTTCAGTATTATGGATGCTTGGAGTGAATAACCATATTTTTAAATGTGTGGATGCACATAAAATTTCAACAGTGATACAAGAATGCATATTTTTCTGAACCAACTACGATTAGAAAAAAATAAAAACTTTTTACAAATTAACACTATTTATGAAGTATATCTACATAACTTTTCTATATTTTTTTTTCTTTTTTTGTTTCATTTTACTTTACATAACTTGTTAAAATATATGATTTGCAATGCCTGATTAATTTATTGAACATAAATTTAATATAGAAAAATAAATTCATCTCATAAAAGATAGTAATTCTAAGATGAAATAGCCAAAAATTAGGCACATCCAAAATAACCAAATGTGGAAATGATACATAATTTAGATAACATACACACAATCTACTTCAATATATTCTGTATCTTGTATGAAGCACAACATCGTCATTAGCGTGTGTTAATCGAGGACAGTAAAACGCGAAACATGACTTCACTAAAAAGTTGTATCGTATCATAATCTAAATCGTCATAACCACGTGTTAAACAATGCTAATTAGGGCGAAACACGACTTCATTAATGAGTACTCTTGTTGTTAGTCACGATTTCAATCATGATTAGCACGTGTGAACAATGATAATTAAAAGCAAAACACGACTTTATGTAACAATACTCTTGTTATTAATCATAATTTGGATAAGCTAGGTTACCATAAAAGAGAGCAAATGAACTAAGCCTACCTAGCGAGTTTCACAAACCAACCCGTTGACATGATACTTGACCTAAAAACTAAAACAAACACTAATGCAAAATCTAAACACAAAAACTTCTCATAAACCAACTGACTCGTAACTTCAAGGAGAAACATTTTGCTCGCAACTTCTAACTCTTGTTGTCTTTATTCTGGTTTCTTGTTTTTACCCCATTATTAAGACCAATCTTGTCACCAAATTCTCCATTCCTATTTTTTGACATTTTATAAAGGCGTAAATTAAGCTTCACATAAAAAAATACGCTTTCATACACATTTAAAAAATAATATGTTTGATAATATTATTTTTTAGGTTTATTCATAAAAAACATGGAAGTCTTACTTGTGTGTGGGTGTGTCACTCATTTGCTTGGTATCTTTCCCGCAAATGTAGCAACGCTTAAGATACTCTTCAAATTTTGAGTCATTGGGAGATTCCTCAGCATACGCTAGAGGGTGGCTGCCACCACCGAGGGTAGCAGCCACCATGGAATGCGGGATAGGGTGGCAATCTATCACCATACCGCCATAAGAATGTGTCATTATGGGGCATCCATCTTTGATGGACACAACACCAGTGTACTCCTCCAAGCTAGTGATTTCTTTTGGGCTCATTGGGATAATATATAAGTCACGTGCACTAAAACCGCGCTTGGCATGAAAATCTCTTGACTTTGGATGTTTCCACTTCCAAAGCTCCCCTGGAGCGGAATAAAGAATATCAAGTGCAGTGAGTGTAGGACGAAACACTATGTACTCAGAATTGGAATGCAAATGGATTGTTTCGTGGAACACGCCCATGAGACCGACCAATGATTAGTGTTTTGGGATGAAAAGGGTTTTTGTTTGGAAAAATTGATGACAGATCCAATCACCGAGTTGAAAAAGTATAAACTCAAACCTGATGATGAATTGAGTTGTTCACTTATTGAATTTCCCATTTTCCAAGTAGAATCTGTATAAGACCGATTAAAATATGTCATACATGTTACATAACATAACTATTATTTTAATTTTTTTATAGGAACACTTTTTGTACATGTACATAATTACATTCTAAATTACTATTTAAAATTACCATGAATATATGTATGTATTTTTTTTCTTCATAAAATCACTGATTTAGGGTTTTAAAAAAAGGAAAAATGAAAATTCAAATTTCAACTTCAAAGCAGGGGTGAGCACAAAAACCGGAAAACCAAATCGAAACCAAAAAACCCCAAAAAACTAAACCGATAAAACCGAACCAAACAAAAATCCGACGGGGGCGGTTTTGATTTTTATAAAAACCGAATGTCTAGGGCGGTTTTTGGTTTCATATGAAAAACTGAACCAAAAAAATCGCCCCGCCCCACTTTTATTTATCTTTAAAAAAATATATATTCTTATCTTCTTTATTGTAAATGAAAGATTTCATATATCTCTTGAATTTTTGCAAATATTGTATAAATTGATAAAATTTCTACTTCATATTTCTATGGACTTCTATATAGTTGTTATGTACTTTATTTAATAGTTGTTGATTTTTAGATGTTATCCCACTATTAATCTGTTCAAATAATGTTGTTTGTGAAGATAATTTTTATGTTTGTTGGAAAAGTTGCTAGTTATTATTTTGTAATTTTTGAAATTAAGACGAGATAATGAAAAAATAGGTTAAGAGTTACGATGTTTAATAAATAACTAGGTTATTTATTAGTAAATCAAAAGGTAAACAAAAAAAAAACCGAACTGAACCAATCTTATGGAAAAAACCGAAAAATCGAAACCGAAATAACCGAAACCAAACGGTTTGAAATTTTCAAAAACGGTAGCGTGGTTTGGTTTTAACCAAAAACTGCCCTAAACCGCCCCTTGCTCGCCCCTACTTCAAAGGGAAAAGAAGTAGATACTAATTTTTGCCAATTTTGTTTTCAGAAAAAAAAGAAAAAAAAAGCACGTCGAGCATCTATTAAGGTGTGAACTTGATTTTACATATCATGAGCACGTACAATATTCATGTTACATCTAGTAAAGGTTCTATAAAATTAAACAAAAAAATTTGTTATGCGAACATCTGACTTAAACTAAATATCGCATATGCATTTAGTCAAAAACTTGAGTGTTTGGTAGTTAGTTCACTGATTATTTATAAAAGATCTTAGAGTTTTGCTTAAACAAACAAATATAACTAATTTTCACACAAATTCATGTATTTGATTTGTGTAGATGTAAGAATTGTGGATGGTGAATATGAAATGCTTGAAGAAAATTGTATACAATCTGAAAAAAATAACATACAAATTACACTAAATTGAAGTAATAGGGATGATGTGCGTGGTTTTGCAACCTTACAACAGGTTTTACCTCTCGAGGGATCTCAAGAGGCTTACAACCCCACCAGGCAGTGTACCTGACCGATGTAGTATAGTGTAGTGGTAAGTACGGGGGATTGATCGTTCTCCACAGGGAATAGTGTTCGTTAGGTATGAAAAGCTACTCTAATTAGGTCTAAGGGTGAGGGAAGATTATTTTTGTATTTTTTTTATTTTATGAAAGCAAGTAAAATCTCGGGTTTGAAGGAGTGGGCGAATTAGTTGCTAGCCAACTAACCCAAAAACTACTATTGCAAATAAATAAAATAACTAAAGATAAGTGGTTGTGAAACTTATATGGAGACAAGTGTGTTTACTTAGATTTCCTTACTCCCTAACTATCTTTTACCGGTTGGTTAGTATGTATTAATTGCTTGGATGACAGGTGTATTCCTTAATACCACTCGTGGGGTGGCGTACGTACTTCCCCAACTCTATAAGCTCCTACTTCACTCCTATGTCGAGCCGGCTAAGAAGCTCCTAACATGGGATCATTAGAATTCGCTCATGCATTAAATACAACCATAATAACTTAGTACGCATTGGTTCATGTTTCTTAAGACGTTCAAGCAAGTTACCGTATAGGAGGTTAGCCAGTTTTCTTAAGCCTAACATCGATAAAGAATCATCCAATACAATTAATAACATACCAACAACCAATAATCAATAGCTAGGTTTCATTAGATCTAAGCAAACACAAGATAAATCTAGCCTAGCATGTTAATTGAAAGACAAGCGTAAGATATAATTAACCAACACATAGAAATATTGATTAATTTGAAGGAAGACTTATCTTTAATTGAACATGGAAGAATCAAGGGTGAAAAACCCTTGAAAAAGCTGAAAAAATCATCTAGGGTTTGTTCCCAAAAAGTTGCACACTAATGAATGAAAAATAGAAAAGTATATATAGAAAATACATTCTGACGGCGTCAGGTTATAGGCTCTAACGTCGTTAGCTAGCCGCCATTAGGGTTCTCGGATCACCTAGATCCATCTTTGACGCCGTGACGTACGAAAGTGATCTGGGCCGTCTCTCTTTAACTTAACACCTGACGGCCTAGAATCCATAACACCTGACGCCGTCAAGTGTTATTTTCGCATTTTCTTCTTAGGGCGTCACGTATAGTCAGAATCCACTCCTTTGTCTTGGTTGGCTGACGGCGTCACCTTGTGACTCTGATGCCGTCAGGAAGGATTTCCAGCATTCTTTTGAGACTTTGTCGTTTTCTTCACTTTATGCTCCAAAAACGTTCAAAATGAGGTGTTTTCCAGAATTCTTCTCAAAAGTACACTTTTCACCTCATCAAGGGAACTCGAAAAACTTTTACCTGCTCTTTTGCGATTGCTTTTGATATGAATGTTACGACCACCCAAATGCAAGTTTATGTGAATGTATATATAGTTAATAGTATATAAACTTGAATAAAGACTATAAAAGAATGATATTTATAGATGCAAGACAGGCTGTCACTGTTTTACGTAATACGATCACATGTTTTCTCTTTCTCTTTTCACAGTTTACTCGCGCAAACTTGTAATATGACCTTCAAAAAGATTCCACGTTCTAAATTGTTAGGATCACGTTTCACGTAATCTCTCAAGTCTCGGTCGTTTCCATAATATGTAATAGGTTGCTTTGTTATTTAAGTTATTTATGTTACATGATGTAAGGCTATGAAAGCCCAAAAGGCCTTAGGCCCAAACGACTAAGGATAGGAAGGAGAAGGAAGTGTTGCCCTAGCTCCTTACCTATAAATAGAGACCTTATGTAACATTTCACTTTGTTGGTTTAATTGATATCTTAGCTAAACTATTGTCTCATTGATTCTCATATCTTTTAGATCAACCAAATCTACTTCTCATCTCATTTCTAACAAAATCTACACTTGTGTTTACAATATGGTGACCTAACAAGTGGTATCAATCGATAGAAGAGGGTGTTTTTTCTTGTTTTTAAATTCATACGCACCAAACATTGGTTTTTAATTCGTTATTTTTGTTAAAAGTTGAAATCTTTTGCTTGGTTTTTGATTTCTAACACATCTTTACCTCTAAACTTGTGTTACAAATCATTACAAACAAAAAATTTCAACTTTTTCATCAAAAATACAAGATTCGAAAGCTTTGTACTTGTTTTCGAGAACTTTAAAATTTTTAAAATCTTTGTAAAGTTTGCAACTTTCTTTAAGATTTCATCATTTTAAAGCTAGTTGTACAAGAATCTTGGATTAAAAACTCGTTCTTGGTGTGCTTTATTCAAAAACAAAACTTTTGCCTTTTATCGAGAACTTAACACCCTAAACTTTCGAGAACACGTAGAATTGCTCCAGTTGTGTTTCTGTTGCTTACTCAATGCTTTTCTCTCTTGTATAAGAAAGAAAACACTTCGACTCGTTGGATATTTTCGTTATTGTATAATCTTGAAAATTTTGGACACCTTTTCGAAATCTTGAAAACTTTCGAGTACATCACACACTTTTCGAAATCAAGTTCTGTTTCCGAAATCTTGTGAACTTATCGAAATCTTTTTCAACTCTTTTGAGAACATTGTTAATCTCCCTAGTTCTTGTGATTTCGAAAATTTTATCCAATCTTCTCGATAACTGTCTTTTATCGAGAACCTTGAATTTTTTTCGAGAACCCACAACACTTTTGAGATCACCCGAAGTTTTTCGAGAACACTTGGTCTTTGACTGCTTTTCGAGAATTTCAACTTACTAAGTTTTGAGAACACACTTGTGCTTGTTTTCGAGAATTGGCTTACCATTAATACCTTCTACAAGATCCATTTACACACAAGTCTTCAATCATGTCTCAACTACCGTACTTAAACTCTCCTTATCAACAACGTCAATCCACCGACCCTCGTCATGTCTTGCTCATTGGTAATGAAACAAGACCTCCTATGTTGTTACCTGGAACATACACTGATTGGAAACATAGATTCTTACAATGGGTTAACGGTCGTCCACAAGCTGATCTCATCCTGAAATCCATTCAAGAAGGACCATATCAAATGAAATTCATTGCTGACTCAACAGGGTTCATTCAACTACAAACTGATGAAGATCTGACTGGTTCTGACTTAGCTCAATATGATGCTGATCAACAAGTTGTATGGTTCATTACATTAGGTCTTCCCAATTCCATTTACTCAAAGTTGGACTTTGACACCAGTGCTCAAGCAATGTGGAAACGTTTTGAACACATGCATCAGTCACAACAAAATCGTAAACTCAGAATGAATCGGCTACTACAATCATGTTTACAGAGAAAGTTCTTGAAAACCATTCTCCCTGCTCCCCCATCTACAGCGCCTACCCATGGATCACTAACTGTCACAAACAATGGTTTTGTTTTCACTCATCCAAATGAGCCAGAGCCCATTGTAATTCCAGAGTATCATCCTGTTACAATTCATATTCATCAGCAATCTCTTCTACAAAATCTTGTGAAGCTTGGAGAAGCAAATACTACACATGATAGTATGACATCCGCATGTTCTAAACCAAAAACTCGTGGAAGTGCATCTTACATGCAAGCCTATCTCTCGGCTCTTCAAGATGAAGCAGGTGGAACTATTCCTGAGAGTGATCATAACGTGACAAACAACACTTCTCCTGACATGGATGACTCAGATGGAACTGATGATATGATACTGATGGCTGACACACAGGAACTCCAGGTAAGTGATTTCTGTTAGCATTGTATTTTTATATTATGAAGTGTCGGTCATTATATTCTTGAATCGTGTAATAGGTTGCGTTAGAAAGTGTTTTAGGAAGTTATATGTTCATTTATCAATTACTAGAAAGTCTAAGGGCCAAATATGTAAAAGATCAAAAGCCCTAGACTTCACACCTATATAAGGTATTGTATAACCTCACTTTGAGGTTGGTTGATCATNCATTGGTAATGAAACAAGACCTCCTATGTTGTTACCTGGAACATACACTGATTGGAAACATAGATTCTTACAATGGGTTAACGGTCGTCCACAAGCTGATCTCATCCTGAAATCCATTCAAGAAGGACCATATCAAATGAAATTCATTGCTGACTCAACAGGGTTCATTCAACTACAAACTGATGAAGATCTGACTGGTTCTGACTTAGCTCAATATGATGCTGATCAACAAGTTGTATGGTTCATTACATTAGGTCTTCCCAATTCCATTTACTCAAAGTTGGACTTTGACACCAGTGCTCAAGCAATGTGGAAACGTTTTGAACACATGCATCAGTCACAACAAAATCGTAAACTCAGAATGAATCGGCTACTACAATCATGTTTACAGAGAAAGTTCTTGAAAACCATTCTCCCTGCTCCCCCATCTACAGCGCCTACCCATGGATCACTAACTGTCACAAACAATGGTTTTGTTTTCACTCATCCAAATGAGCCAGAGCCCATTGTAATTCCAGAGTATCATCCTGTTACAATTCATATTCATCAGCAATCTCTTCTACAAAATCTTGTGAAGCTTGGAGAAGCAAATACTACACATGATAGTATGACATCCGCATGTTCTAAACCAAAAACTCGTGGAAGTGCATCTTACATGCAAGCCTATCTCTCGGCTCTTCAAGATGAAGCAGGTGGAACTATTCCTGAGAGTGATCATAACGTGACAAACAACACTTCTCCTGACATGGATGACTCAGATGGAACTGATGATATGATACTGATGGCTGACACACAGGAACTCCAGGTAAGTGATTTCTGTTAGCATTGTATTTTTATATTATGAAGTGTCGGTCATTATATTCTTGAATCGTGTAATAGGTTGCGTTAGAAAGTGTTTTAGGAAGTTATATGTTCATTTATCAATTACTAGAAAGTCTAAGGGCCAAATATGTAAAAGATCAAAAGCCCTAGACTTCACACCTATATAAGGTATTGTATAACCTCACTTTGAGGTTTGGTTGATCATTTTGGTATCATACAAGTTCTTCATTTTACACATAGTGATCCTCCCACTCTCTCTCTCTACATCTCACTTTCTCTCTCTAGATTTAGGTGAACATGGTCGTGATTTAGGTTGTATTCATGGTCCTACAAGTGGTATCAGAGCCAGGGGATAGATTTAGGTTGTTTTAGTTTAGTTTTGATATTGGTTTTGGTTAGTTAGGTTATTTTTGGGTCGTTTAGGCTTATTTTCATTCGTTAGGTTCGCTTGGTACGTTTGGTTTTATAAAGGTTTGAAGGTTTTTGGTGTTTAGTAAGGTTTTAAACTCGTTAAGATTGTTAGATACTCGTTTGGCACTCATATAATCTCATCAGAACATTAGTTATCTCATTTGTGGGTTTTTTTGCGAGTTGGGAATTAGGGTTATGCGAGTATGAAAAATAGGGTTTAGCGAGTATGGGTTTTTGTGAAAAAGTTTGCGAGTAAGATAAATCATTAGCGAGTAAGGAAGAATTCTTATCGAGTATTGTGAACTTTTGGCGAGTAAGCCTTAATCTCCTTATCCATCTTGCGAGTAAGGATCTTACTATTGCGAGTATCAATCGTCATACTGCTCTAATTTCTCAAACTTTGCGAGTATCAATACTTTTTCGCGAGTAAGAGAATTGCGAGTAAGAAAATTGCGAGTAAGAAAGTTGCGAGTAAGCTGTTTTCAATTTTGCGAGTTTGGTATTCAAATATTGCGAGTAAGGTAACTTGGTTATTGCGAGTATCAAAATTTCAGTTTGCGAGTTTGGTGTTTGAAGTTTAGCGAGTAAGACCCTGATTTTTGCGAGTAAGAACAAGTGAAGTTTAGCGATTAAGATCTTTAGTTTAGCGAGTAAGATAACTTGTTTCTTGCGAGTAAGAGCCTTCAAATCTAGCGAGTAACAACCATAATATCTTAGTGAGTTTGCAAAAAAAAAAAAATTATTTTTTACAGGAGATTAAACGTTCAATTTTTACGCGAGATTTAAATTTTGGTATAACATTGCAAATTTTGACCAAAAATTCACATTTTTAGGCCAAAATTCAAATTTTTTCGGTAAAATTTGGCGTCAAAATTTTTAAAACTCAAATTTTTCGTGCAACCTTAGAATTGCATTCCATAGTGTTTTTCAAATTTTGGGTAAGAAAATTTTCAAATTAGATTTTTGGAGGGAAAATTCAAACTCACTAAGAACAACCGTATACGCCTTTAAAGTTTCATCAAACCTAATCTACAACAACAACCTAAGTTCATCCTAAAGATCCAACAACAACTTTTCACGACACGTCACTTTGAATCAAATCATAATGGCAACTCAACAAGATATTCATGCTGCCGGTGCTGAGAACCGTCCTCCTATGCTTGAAAAAGGTGGTTATCTTCCATGGACAAGCCGTATGCTTCGTTACATCAAAACCAAAACCGATGGCAAGCTCATGATCAAATCCATTGAAAATGGTCCATTTCAGCCAAAAGAAATCCTTGATCCGGGTAATCCAGATGGAACACCTCCTACTCAACCATTCTTTCGTCTCCAAAAAGAAGAAGATTACACAGCTGCAGACTGGAAGCAGATTGAAGCAGATGATATGGCAATGCATCTCATTCAACTTGGTTTACCTCGTGAGATCTTTGCTGCAGTCGACAGTTGTGAAACAGCTTATGCTATGTGGGAACGAGTTAGAAGACTTTGTCATGGAACGGAAATTGGACAACAAGATGTTGAGAACAAGCTTCTAACAGAATGGGAAAACTTCACGTCTACAGCAGGTGAACAGATTGATTCATACTACACCAGGTTCTGTACCTTGATGAATGAGCTGATCAGAAACAAGTTGGAACCACGACAAATTGTGACAAACATCAAGTTCATCAACAATCTACCAGAAGAATGGGGTCGATATGTCACAATTGTCAACCAAACAAAGAATCTTCATCAGGTGGATTATGATCAACTCTATGACTTTTTGAAGCAAAACCAAGCTGAGGCAAATGAAGTTAGGAAGGAAAAGGTGGCTAAGAATCATGATCCTCTTGCACTCATTGCTACAACACCAACACCTCTACCAGTGAACACACAACAACCATCATTATCTTCCACTCACAACTATGTGCAACAACCATACGTTTCACAACCAACACCTATCTATCAACAATCATTCTACCCACAACAACACGAAGTCATTCCACAACAACTACCAGATCAACAATTCCAAGAACCCGAATTCACTGATAATGATGAGAATCTTGCTGCAATAACTCAAGCATTTGCTCTTCTGACTAAGGCATTCCAAGGACGCTATTCAACTCCAACTAACAACAACCAACGAATTTCATCGAACACTCGTAACAAGCAGATTGCTCAACCGAGGTTCAACATGGGCAATACGGGTCAAATGGTTGGTGTTATGGGGAATCAGCAAGGATATGCTACGGGCTTTCACATGGGGAATCAGAATCAGATGGGTCAGTATGCAGGAAATAGGATGGGTCAAAGGAATCAGATGGGTCAGTTTGTTGGGAATCAGCGGGGTCAGTATGTTGGTAATCAGGCTATGGGTAATCAGGTTGGAAATGTTGCAGCTCAGGTTGGAGGGAATAATGGTAATGTGAACGTGAATCAGGGAAATTTGGTTAAGTGTTTCAATTGTCAGGGTGTCGGTCACATGGCAAGGAACTGTCCTTCTAGGGTGGATAAGAAAAATCCTGAGTACTTGCAGAAAGCATTGATGTTGGCTCAGAAGCAGCAAGCAGGATTTCAGTTGAATGCTGAGGAGATTGACTACATGGCACTCATGGATGATATGGAAGATTGTGAAGATATTGATGCGAACTGCATATTCATGGCGAATCTCCAGGAGGCTAAGTATGACACAGATTCTGAGACACCGCCGGTTTTTGATGCTAATGTGATATCTGAGGTACCATTAAACAATTCTTTCAACAATAATGATATGTTTAATATGTCCCCTCATGAGGAACAGCATTCTGAGACACAAGTATACGATTATGATACATACCAGGAAATGCCGAATAATAGCAATATTGATTCGTCAAATCCCGATATGAATCATAATGGAGGCTTTGTTTCACAGCATGCTGAGAATGATGAGGAAACACGTGCTTTATTTGAATCATTGTTGAATAATTGTCAAATTGAGATTGAGAATGTGAAAAAGGTCAATCGCGAAGCTAAGGCCGCGAATGCTAAATTGACCGCTGAGCTTGCGAGATACAAGGAAAAAGAAAAAGCTTTTCAATTTCATACACAAAGATTGTCTGAATTAGAAACTGGTTATCAAAATTCTGTTTCAAGGGAAAAACATTTGCAAATAAAATATGATACACTTGATGTTAATTTACAAAAGCAAATTAGATCCCTAAATGCGGAAATTTCTGATTTACAAAACCAACTTTCTAAACAAAAAACAGCTTATACCAATCTTCAAAAAGAACGGGATGAGTTGAAAAAGGAATTTGCAAAGAAAGAAGATAAGCTTTTGGAAGAAATCATAGAGTCAGAACATAAGATTGCAAAACTTGAAGATTTGTTGGTTAAAACGGGTCATTCATCACAAACTCTTCAAATGATTTCAAATCAAACAGATCCGATTTACCACACAAAATATAAAATGGCTCTTGGTAACAAAACACCTTGTAATCTCAAGAAAGCTCAGCAAGAACAGAATGTGATTTACAATGCTAATGTGATATATGAGAAACATGATCCTCTTTATGTGCGTGATTATGATGACACAATAGCTCATGTGGAAGAGAGTCACAATAAAATGAAACAAAAGAATCCAGATTTAAAACCAATTGATTATAACAAATGGAACGAACTTAATGGAATCACTTTTGTCCCTAAAAAACAAACACCAAATGTTTCCAAATCATCAATTTTCAAGAAAATGCTTTCAAAACCACAAGTTGTCTCAAAAAATCTTTCAAAAATGGAACAAATGTCGTCAGACAATCCTTTTAACACAAGTGAAACTAGAGGCATACTTGATGATGTGAAAAAGAGAATCAAAGTTCTTCAAAGCATTGTTGATTCCAAAACAACAATCAGTATTGAAAATTGGCACTCGAGTTTTCATAAAGAACAGAAAAAGGTGTTTCAAACCGAAATTACAATCCCACTGTATAACATCAGTGCGAGAGTAATTCATCTTGAAAATGCTTTGTTAAAAGAAACAACCGACTTTGTCAAGGACCACAAATCCCTGGTAAAGGAAGTTAATGAAACT
>LBNU01023605.1:152669-172192 GCA_014162995.1 Artemisia annua
ACTTGGGTTAGTTGACTAGCAACTAATTCCGCCCACTCCTTCAAAACCGAGATTTTACTGCTTTCTAAAAAAAACATAAAAATACAAAAATAATCATCCTCCACCCTTAGACCTTAATTAGAGTAGTCTTTAACCTAACGAACACTATTCCCTGTGAGAGAATGATCAATCCCCCGGTACTTGCCACTACACTATACTACATCGGTCAGGTACACTGCCTGGTGGGGATTGTAAGCCTCTTGAGATCCCTTAAGAGGTAAAACAAAGTGCGTAAACAATCCCACGCGCATCAAGGACACATAACTTTAAATGGATTCCTAAAATTGTTAATCTATGTGCTTCTAACCCAACGGAACCCACAACTTCTTTGGGTTCCACCCTTACCATTGTTCCGTCGTCGTCTCCTTTGTGTGATGCAGGTGGTTCAAATTGTTCTCTGCATTATTGATAGCAGATGCTCCCGACACATGACATGCAATCTAAAACTGTTAAGAAACTTTGTCTCAAAGTTCATTGGTACTGTCAGATTCGGGAATGATCATTTCGCTGCTATTATGGGGTATGGGGAATATGTCAGTGGGAATATCGAAATTAGTCGTGTGTATTATGTCGAAGGCCTCAGTCACAATCTCTTTTCAGTCGGTCAATTTTGTGATGGTGATCTGGAAGTTGCATTTAGGTAGAAAACTTGTTTTGTTCGTGATTTACAAGGAAATGATCTTATGTCAGGCACCTGTGGAAACAGTCTTTATACCATTTCAATGTCCGACATGACTGCTTCCTCTCCCATTTGTCTACTTTCAAAGGCTGAATCAACAAAATCTTGGTTATGGCACAAACGCATGTCTCATCTCAACTTCAAAACTATGACTGATCTTGCTCGCCATAAACTAGTTGACGGTCTTCCAAGGTTCAGATATGCAAAAGATCACTTATGTCCCGCTTGTGAACAAGGAAAGAGAAAACGTGCACATCTCAGTTCAAAACTAGAACCTAGTACCGATCATGTTCTTCAACTTCTTCAAATGGATTTGTGTGGCCCAATGCGAGTACAAACGATTAATGGGAAACGGTATATTCTTGTGATTGTCGATGACTTCTCCAAATGGACTTGGGTCTACTTTCTTCGAAGCAAAGATCAAGCTCCATCGATGATAATCACCTTTCTCATGAAAATTCAGGTTCAACTTCGCAACACAGTCAGAATAGTAAGAACGGATAATGGAACTGAATTCAAGAATCAAACTCTTCGGGATTATTTTGAGAAAGTGGGTATTGTACATTAAACATCGATTGCACGGACTCCCGAACAGAATAGAGTGGTCGAAAGATTCAGCAGAATGCTAGTGGAAGCCGCACGAACGATGCTTATTAATGCTCAGTTACCAGATTATCTATGGGCAGAAGCCGTCTCAACTGCATGTTACACCCAAAATCGTTGTATGATCAATAAACGTCATAAAGTCACACAATATGAAATTGTTCACAAACGCAAGCCTAACATTCAACACTTTCATGTATTTGGTGCTCTATGCTACCCAAATAATGATCGTGATGATCTTGGAAAACTTAAAGCAAAGACTGACGTAGGCATCTTCATTGGATATTGTGAAAACTCAAAAGGATTTCGAATCTACAACCGTCGTACTAAGGAGATTCAGGAGACTATTCATGCTAATTTCGATGAGCTCACAGAAATGGCTTCTGAGCAAAACAGCTTAGGACCCGCAACCAACCGTCTTAACTTTCCAGATTCTTCAGATGAACCATTGTCACTAACTCGTAAAGAATTGGAAACATTGTTTTCTCCTTTGTTCGATGATTCATTTGAGACACGTGCACCAGATGTATCCACTAGTTCCGCTGCTCACCCTGATAACAATCAAGTACCTGATACACCGGTTACTACAACAACAACCGTAGAACCCGAAGCACCTCCAATTGAATCACCAACAATAGACGAACAAACCGTTTCCAACACCGACAACCCAACTGAAAATCTGAATTAATCTCAAGTACCCGATCCTGCAAATTATGNGATAACAATCAAGTACCTGATACACCGGTTACTACAACAACAACCGTAGAACCCGAAGCACCTCCAATTGAATCACCAACAATAGACGAACAAACCGTTTCCAACACCGACAACCCAACTGAAAATCTGAATTAATCTCAAGTACCCGATCCTGCAAATTATGATCCAAATGCGTTTTTCAATCCGTTTGCTCTGACTCCAAACCTTTCAGATATTGCTGAGTCGTCAGCACGCAATTTGGAACCAACTAATATGCAACAGTTTCATAACCCTCACCCTTCAACACATCATTGGACTCGTGATCATCCAATCGTAAACATCATTGGTCATCTAACAGCTCCAGTTATGACAAGACAAAAACTTCACTGCGATGCCGAACATTGCATTTATGCTCTCACCGTTTGTCAAGAAGAACCCAATAACATTAAGCAAGCTCTCACTTACGACAACTGGATTGAGTCAATGCAAGAAGAACTCAACCAATTCAAACGTCTTGAAGTTTGGGAATTAGTTGAACGTCCGGATGGAGTTTATGTCGTTGGGCTAAAATGGATTTGGAAAAACAAGTTGGACGCAGAAGGCACGGTTATTCGTAACAAATCACGTTTGGTAGCTAAAGGATACACTCAGGAGGAAGGAATTGACTTTGAGGAATCTTTCGCACCAGTGGCTAGACTTGAAGCTGTTCGAATATTTTTGGCATACGCTGCTCACAAAAAGAAGGTCGTTTATCAAATGGATGTGAAAACGGCATTTCTGAACGGTCAACTACGTGAGGAGGTCTATGTTAGTCAGCCAGAGGGATTTGTCGACCCAGAGCATCTGAATCATGTCTACCGACTTAAGAAGGCTCTCTATGGTCTCAAACAAGCCCCCAAGGCGTGGTATGATAAACTTACTGCTTTCTTGCTTGCTAATATTTTAACTAAAGGTTTATTAGATCTAACTTTGTTTATCCAAAAACACGGGGATGACGTTTTAATTGTGCAAATATATGTTGATGACATTATTTTTGGTTCTACTAATAAAAAGTACTCAAACGCTTTTGCCAGATTAATGAAACAAAATTTTGAAATGTCTATGATGGGTGAACTTACGTTCTTCTTAGGACTACAAGTTCATCAGTCACCCCGTGGGATTTTCCTTAATCAGTCCAAATACGCTCTTGAGATAATTAAGAAACATGGCATGACCAGTTGTGATACTTACAATACCCCAATGGCCAACACAACTAAGTTAGATGCGGATCCACATGGGAAACCAGTTGACCCTACAAAATACCGAAGTATTATTGGGTCACTTATGTATCTCACTGCTAGTAGACCGGATATTGTATTTGCTGTCTTTATGTACTCTCGCTATCAGTCCAGTCCTACTGAACGTCACCTCAATGAGGCTAAGAGAATCCTTCGATACGTAAAGGGAACCATTAACTTGGGGATCTGGTATCCGAAGGATTCCAGTTTTGAACTAATATCTTTTTCAGACGCTGATCATGCAGGGTGTATGGACACACGCAAAAGTACTTCTGGTGGTTTGCAGTTTCTTGGAGATAAACTTGTGTCTTGGCAATCAAAGAAGCAGGATTGCACTTTATTATCGTCAACAGAAGCTGAATATGTAGCCATGTCTGCCTGCTGTGCACAAATCATTTGGATGCGTACACAACTAATGGATTACGGTTACTTATTCAACAAGATTCCGATGTACTGTGATTCGAAAAGTGCGATAGCAATCTCGTGCAACATGATTCTGCATTCAAAGCCTAAGCACATTGATCTCCGTTATCACTTCATCAAGGAGCATGTTGAAAAGGGTACAATTGAGTTATACTTTGTGGGTACTGAATACCAACTGGCCGATTTGTTCATGAAACCTTTACCTCCTACAAGGTTTGCTGAACTAGTCCATCAGATTGGTATGCGGTGTTTGACTCCAGATGATTTAAAATCTTTTCTTGAAAACAATTAACTGAATCAAATACCAAAACTATTTTGTAAATATTTATCAAAAACAAAAGACAAAATCAAAAAAATCGTCAAAAACACCAAAAAGATTTTACATTTTTATCTTATGTTTTATTTTTTCGTTTTTCAAATGCATGTACACTACTTCTATCAACACTTCGGCTTCTCAAAAATTTCTCAATTTTATCACCAAGTGTTGAGGGGGAGAAAATGTTCTTCAAAATTTAAAAATCTTGTTCAAACAAGTGTACTTGCATATTTCAAAATTATGATGTTGTTATTAATAATGATGGAACTTCACGGGTTATCCCTCGTCTCATTAATCTAAATATTTCTTTAATTTCCTTTAGCCTAAAATGTTTTTAGTTGTTAACGTTCGTTATCCTATAAAGTTTAACACTAAAATTTAGGACTAACGAAGGAAGATAAGTAGTTAAGGGACTGTTCTTGCCAATTTGTCAAAGTTTTCTAAATCCTAACCCAAAACAAACACCCCCCGTTTTTTCTTATTTTCATAAAAACAAAAACCAAACACTTCTCTTTATCATCAAACGGCTCAAATCTCATACACAAATCCGTGTTCTATTTCTTCAAACCGTAAGTGATTTAATGATCTTTAGCCTAATCTATAACATGGTTTTCAAGGAATTACGTTTTTAATGGCTAGATTTCAAGCAATTTCATGTTCTAGATCTAGGTTTGCGTATAATACATATAAACTCTATTCATGTGTTTTTGTTTGATGTTTCATAGGGCTTTTATTGTTAGAAGTATCCTAATCATGTTAGAAACAAATAATCATAACACATAACACGTTTGAGTGGATTTCGAAATCTAGGGTTTATGTACGATTTGGGTATTCTTGTTTGCGTGTTGTTTTGTTTGATTTTAGTGGTGGGATATGTTTGTTTGAGTGTGTTAATAATGTTTATGCTCGTTAATTGCTTCAAATTTCATATATGCATGATTTAGATAATTAGGGTTTTAGTTCGAATTGGGTATTTTCATTTTTGTGTTCTTGAATTCAATTAATTGGTCTAAATGTGTTTGCATATGTGTTAATTGATGTATTTCATTGGATTTATAACATGTTTGCACGAATTCTATGTTCTAGATAACTTAGGGTCTCGCTAGTTTTCGAGAACTTGTGATTTTGAATGATGCTTGTGATTAATTGTCTTCTTACGTTCATTTTATCAGGTATTCAATCACAGGATCAAAACTTTACAAGAAAACATATGTCTACAATGATCTTGAAAGTTCTTGTATAAGAATTTTCGAAAACAGTGAATTATCGAGATCTTTTGATCATTTTTATCGAGATCACTCCATAATTTATCGAGAACTCTCCATAACCAAAATTATCGAGAACTCTTTGTAAATTGTCGAGAACTCTCAATAAGAATTATCGAGATCACTTATTATCGAGATCTTTTCTGGATTATCGAGAACATACAGAATTTGGGTTATCGAGAACCTTTACTCCTTGAGTTATCGAGAACATTTATTGTTCAAAGTTATCGAGAACATTTCCTTTGAAATTTATCGAGAACATATAAATACAAAATTTATCGAGAACCCATTTGGTGAAAGTTATCGAGAACACTGTCTGCTATGTTTTCGAGATCACACTTAATCATTTTTTCAAGAATTTTCATTTTTTGTAAATTTTCGAAAACATGTCTTAGAAAACTCATGTATTTGTGTAATGTTTATGTTATTATCATGTATAATTAACTTGTGAATGTGTGTTCTTCACATATATGTAGTTCTAAGATGTGATATGTTATGTTATGTGCTTTGAATGTTCCTACATTATGTCTTAGTATCTTTGTGTTAAACAGCTAATACAACCACTTCTCACGGGTTAATTAATTGAACCTAAATTGCAACATGTACTTGTATATCTATGAATATCAACATGAACGTGAACTAATGACTAACAAATTTGGATGTTTGATTTCATGAAGATACATTTACAGAATAGAATGGCTGAACATACTGAAAATTTCCCCGAACAAACTCTTCCATTAATCACGCTCGGAGAGGTTGTCCCAGCTAACTACAACATCACCATTGGCCAAAACAATCCACGAATTGACTTCAACAAACTTCAGATTCCTGAAGATTCGTGCAAGATATTTAAAGACATTCTACTGACTCATCCCTGCAAGTCCATGCTTACAATGTCAACATCAGTTCCTATCTTCTATATTCATCAGTTCTGGCACACGGCTCAAGCAAACTTGGACGATGAATCCTTCACTATTAAACTGGATCGTCAAGAATACACCATGGACCTGGATGTTCTTCGAACAATTCTCATGCTTTCTATACCAGAAGAATTCTGTCCCATGTTAACCGAACTTGAAATTCTAGATTATCTCATTGATCTAGGATATGATGTTCAAGACAAACTACCACCTATCAGACTGTCCAGATTCACGTCAAATATCTACCACAACCATGGAGAACCTTCTACATGTTGATTGTCAGATCCATTTCAGGCAGGAAAAGTGGTCACGAACATCCACGACTAGAGCATCTGCAAGTATTTTGGGGGTTGATGACCATGCAACCAATAAACTTTGCTAGTTCAATAATGAGCGACATGATCCATCACATCCAAACCGATCGTGAAAGGAATGTGATTCCGTTCGTTAGGTTCGCAAAGATGCTTATCGAGCATTTCTGCGACAAAACACTAGACTACCTCAAGAGAATGCATGATGCTACTGAACCTAAAGACATATACAACAAAGATTACAAGATCTCTTTTGTCAAAACCATCAAGTTCACAACAAGGACCAAGGGAATGAGAATTCCAGACTACTTCCTAGATGAAAGGATTCATAAGACACAGAATTACAAAATCTACGACAAAGCCTTTCAAGCTGAGAAAGTAGGATACACTGGAGATGAAGACGAACCAGTGGCCAAAATCCAAACTCATAGCAAACGAGGTGGTAAGTCTGGAAGCACCAGCAGTACTACAACTTCTCAACAAAAGTCACCACCAAAGCTTGCTACTAAACCACGGAAGAGGATCACACCGAAGCAAATCATTCAAGATGAACCATCATCTTCATCTTCCGAAATGGAATCTGAGTTTGGAACTGAATCAGATGATGAGGAAGACTTTGAAAGAAGGGTAAAAGCAGATGAAAAAGAGGAGTTCCCTGGGCTTGAATTGGCAAAGCAAATAAGCAAAGGAACTCTACAACAAGAACAAACGAAAACCAAAGGGATTTTCATCAGTGAACCTAGTGGTGGTGCATATGATTAAAAAGAAGATGAACCAGCTGATGAACCACTGCTCGACAAACGTAAACTGAAAAGCATTATTATCGATCCAAGAGCAGAAGAAAAGCAACATTTGAAAGAAATGAAAGAAGTTGCACTCCTCAATCTCCTACACCTACAACCTCATCAACAACCGCTTGATCTAATTGCACAAGAGGGTGGCTCAAGTAGCACTTTGATTCCTCCTTCCACAACTGTGACTCCCACAATCACTGAAACTGAAGAAAAAGATCCAGAAGGGAATGTCATTATGAAGGAAGCTGATGAAAAAAATGTTGCAGACTTGCAACAGGAGAAAGAGCCTTCTGAGTTCATCACACCAGAGTTCGTTGATCAGGTAAGAAGAGAAGAGGAACTGAAGAAGAAAGCGAGTGAGGAGATGGAAAGATTGCTTCGTGATGAACAAGACGAAGAATTCTTTGACACTGACAAATACATCATCTCACCTTCACACTCACTCCTTCAACAATCATCTTCAAAGGACCCTCCTATTCCCAAAGGTTCTCCTCCAAAGGATCCATCTCCTCCTCCATCTGAACCTGACCATGAATCATCTTCAACATCATCATCACACCACTCATCTCCACCACCACCAAAGACAACATCAAAACACAAATCAGTCAAGAAAAAGGGAAACTCATCCACCACTGAAGCAACAAAGAAACTTAAGCAAGCTGTTGCTATGGCACGGAAGAAGAAGAAAGACACACAACCGCAGGATGGAGATCTGAAAGACCAAGTTCATAAGTTGACAAAAAAGGTTACATCATTGACTACACAAGTCAAGGATCTTCAAGATTCAACAGCTCTAGTCAACAAGCTTCTGCAAGCTGACATGAGTGTAATGATCAAGTCGTACACTCATGAATATCTCAACGACAACCTTGTTGCCATTACCACTCCAGCTGTGTCAGAACTTCTCCAACCGGTTCAAACAGAGTTGAGCACCAGGATCAAACACAGCATTGAACAAATGCTTCAGTCAATACCTTTCTATCTCTGAACTAACAGGGCTCCAACTGCACCTACTGACCTTACAACCAAGCAACTACAAGCTTTGTTAGCTGCTAAACTAGAGATAAAGAGGAAAAGACTTCTGAAGAATCAACGATGTTTGAGGCTTTGAAAGCTATTGCTTCTAAAGAATCATGCAAGGAAGCAGCTGGTAAACACAAAAGGTCAAGGAAAGATGATGATCCTGATTCCGATCCTAAAAGCAAGAAAACAAGGACATCAAAAGAACCATCATCGTCACAAAAACCACCTAAGTCTTCCAAAGCTCCAGCCACACAACAGCAAACACCAGCCTCTGGATCCAGTCCAACACATGCCGAAGAACCATTCATGCTTCAACCAGCTGACACCCAGGAAGAACCCGAATCATCCACTCCCGAATCACACATTCCTGAACCACAAGCTGGACCTTCATCAACATCTAAGACCAAAGAGAAAGGAAAATCTACAAAGTCTAAGAAGAAGAAGAAGAGGTCTAAACCATTCTCATGGTTAGATGTAGAAGAAGCACCAAAAGCTGATTGGCTCACAGAGATGATCAAGTCACAGCCCCCACTTGAAGCCGACGAACCATTGCCAGAAAACACTTTGCAGTACGCTCAAAGTATCTTGACTGATCTTCAAGTAGAGACTATGACTAAGGCTGAATTACGAAGGATCAACCGTGAAGCTATGGAATTTCTTAAGAAGCGATCGGGAAACAGAGTTGAACTACAGTATCATATGGAGAACATTTCTTGTGCTTTATCCGGCTCATTCGATTGGCTGAATCTTGAAGCCAACTTCGATGCTCACTCCAAACACAACGAGCCCTACTTCACCGACTGGACAAAGCCACTACCTCTGCAAGGATTTCCAGAAAAGACTAAGATTCCCTACTGATTCTTCTTCAACAACGATCTCAAGTATTTTCTACATGCCCATGAGACATCAAAAGAAAGATATGCTTCTTCATTGACGAGCTCTTTTTGAAAAAGAGTACAAGTTTTGTGAAGCAGACTTCCCTGACCTCAACCTCAATGACATCGAAGACATGTATTTGGAAAAGGTTCAAGGAAAGATGTTGCGCTTCCCAAAGTCAACTCAGTACAACTTCATTGCATCTCTGCTTCTCTACATCAGACGATGAATAGTTCAAGAAAGAGTGGAAGATCTTCAGCTGGGCGTTGAAAGCTATCAGAACAAGCTCAACCTAACCAAACCACAACTCACATTTCCTGGAATACAAGGATCATCATAGTATACGCTCGTACAACAACCATCATTTGGAATCACCTACCTCAACAAGAAGAGTCAGCTTCGCTACAAGAGGTTTGATGAAATTCCGAAGTTCTATGATGACACACTTCAAAAAGTTTGTGATGGGTTGGTTGAAAGATTGCTTGATGACAAGAAGAGGTTACAAAAGGGTGAAGAGACTAGATGGAAAGCAAATGCACGAAGAATGATTCGAAACTTTGTCCACACGATTGAAGAGAGGTTGTATCGTCGTGAGCAGATCAGGAGATTGGAAAGCTACATCGGTGTTCGACCTTCATTCCCGGTCTTGACATTTAGACGACCTGATCCTCAGTTCATAGACTTTGATGCATTGCCTGCTGTTGAACCTTAGCTCCCACATTTCTGGTATTAGCATTTCAATATTTTCAATATATATTGATTGATTTGTGATTACTACGGCTTGTGCACACATAACAGTGTACAACCCGCACTTTGTACTTAAAGGACCCTGTGGTACGCATCAGTGCTACAATCCTCACATAAGGAGCGAAAGCTTCTTACTTTTGAGTAGAATTAACAAACTTTTTCATGATTTCTACAATTCTGCTCAAAAGACAAGTATTTCACCTCAATTAGTAGTCACTTGTTGAGGGGGAGTACTTGACCTAAAACATCGTTCTCAAATCTTAAAGTCTTGATTGGTTTCTCCCCATAAGACTCAAAAAGGCATATTTTAATCAAAAAGTTTACAAAAACAACATTTGATATGCTATTTTTGACGGGGAGAAGATGGAAAGTGATTAAAATATGATGTCAAAAGAGTTATCTTGTGCGAGCTCGACTCAGAATTGACCAACGAATTGACGAAACAACAAATGTTAGTATTTGAAAGGATTTATCCGAGTAGAAAGTACCATTTCGAGAAACTCTTCTTAGACGTTTACTTTGACGGGTCTAACTTCCTTTCAGGAATGTTAACAACTTCAAGTTAGTTATTAGGGCTAGTTATCACCTAAAACCTAATAATGTATCCCTTTAACTAAGCAACGTAAACGTGTCCCTCGGGTACATGTCTATTAAGAGTGGATCAATTCAAAAAGTGCCAACTCTTCCCGCATATGCAAATTTCTGAAAACATTCATGAGCATATGTGGAGGGGGAGTCTTTTAAAGAAATCAAAACCCTCAAAGTGTTAACAAAAGGTTTTACACTTATAAACACTTTGAGAGATTTTCAAATATTTGGTTCAAAGGCATCAATAGGATAGTCATGGAGTTACAAGGTGACTAAGAATAGGAATACCTGTCCTATGATCCGCCAGAACTGGAGGGATCTACCCAAGGACATCACCAATAGTTAGAAAATAAAAGTCCTTAGGTATGATATGGAAAAAAAAGGAGAAAGGAATGAAAGGAGAAAGAAGGGGTTGAAGAATTAAAAAGAAATTAAAGAAAAGGGTGAAAAGAAACAGCCCTCCATTTGTTCAACCTTAGGTCAGACACCGGGTTCAATTCATATGCTACTGGTAGTTCTAAGGCGACACCGGTATTGAAGATAAAGACGTCATGAACCCAGTGACGCAATGCACCTAAACCTTCTAAGCCACTCAAGTTTCTCTCAAAAGATACTTGTTTCATTCTCACGGAGAACCCTACATAATCTATTGACCATTCACTACAAGTGTGTCGATATTGAAAAGGAGGTACTCTGCTCCACACCTCCGACGACCAAATTGTGCACGAATTGAGTCTAGAGCCACGAGATACATCAAAGATCTCCTAGGAACACACAATGCTTCCACACTAAGTGTCTTACATCATTGGACACTAAGTGTAAATTATCGAGTCCTACGTAGATCTTAGCAATCTGCCTTGAACGTTTATGAGGGATTTACTTATGTATTTCTCGAATGATTGAACGGAAATCCTGCCAGGGTCAACATCAAACAGCCCTGACAGCAGGTCACTTCGGTGATTCCTTGTGGATTACGCTTAGTGTTTACGATGGTTTCAAACGGTCCATAGTCGTGGGGTGATCTCCAGCGACTCACCTAATCGTGGGTGTACTTATGTATGTCTGTGTAAGCCCTCTAGGGGGTATCCGATTAGGAACGGCCTTGGTAAGGATTAGAAGGAGTCTTTACACTATGTTGTTGACAAATTCTAACTCCAAACCTGTAAGTACCGGACGTATTATTGCTAACTGTTTCAATGCAGGTAAAACTACCATCTTGAACACCAAAGTCCACATGCTCAAACTTACGTCTCAACAATTAAGAAAGCTCTCGTCAAAGATCAATGCATTGTAAAACTCAATGAAAGATTCCACGTCGAATGAAAGAATCTACAAAGTAAAAAGATAATGATCTAATGCTAAGCAACATTCAAAGAAGGATTTTATGTCAACTTAAAGAATCTTCAACAATGAATTAAGAGCTACGAATGTATGAAAGAATCAACGCCAAAGATGTATGAGCATGTTGGATAGGCGTGGATCCACTGGAGTCTAAGAATGTAATGAATGGCAGATTACCACATCACTTGATCACAATCACATCATTAAAGACAAAGGACAAAGAACGATGAATCATTTATCTAAAGAATTTTTGAAGACGTCTAAAGCCATGAAAGTCAAAGTTAAAAGACAAAGAAAAGACATCGAGCAACCTTATTAGTCTTCATGACGGACCCTTAGGGGGAGATCGTTAGGATCACGTTTCACGTAATCTTTCAAGTCTCGGTAATTTCCATAATATGTAATAGGTTGCTTTGTTATTTAAGTTATTTATGTTACATGATGTAAGGCTATGAAAGCCCAAAAGGCCTTAGGCCCAAACGACTAAGGATAGGAAGGAGAAGGGAGTGTTGCCCTAGCTCCTTACCTATAAATAGAGACCTTATGTAACATTTCATTTTGTTGGTTTAATTGATATCTTAGCTAAACTATTGTCTCATTGATTCTCATATCTTTTAGATCAACCAAATCTACTTCTCATCTCATTTCTAACAAAATTTATACTTGTGTTTACAATATGGTGACCTAACATAAATGTCTCATTGGATAAAAATAAAAATGAATAAAAATGAATTCCTTGTATCTTAAAGTTTCAATTTGCGCTTTTTAATTTTGACATTGTATTTCGACAAAACTTAAGAAAAAACCAGAAAAAATCTTTAAGACTCATGTGAAATAAAATATATGTGACAAAAATTAATCACACCAAACGTATCAAAAGTTAGATTTTGTACAATTATATTAAACATTTACTAAATTTAGATTGGAAAAAATATAATGGGGACTTTTGCACTAGCACTTACATGTGAAAAATTCCAAGGAAACTCGGTGAGCACACAAAAAGGTCACAAGAAACATGTGACTATTTAATTGAATCATGTTAAAAAGTATGTAAAAATGGTAAAGTGATCATGATTTTATAAAATTTTAAAACAAGTTTATTGATTTTCAAGTACATGTGAGGAATATTGCATCTCGTCCTTATGTGTCATGAAATAAGTAAGTGTTGGACACTTTTTTTTTGTCTTCTATCGTATTTCTTGTTCTTTGGTGTTTTATTTTTTCCAAATACGTTACAATTTTTTCTTTTGTTTTACTATCTTGGTTTGTTGTTTAATTCTGCAAAATTAAATAGGTCAAATAAATAAACGAGTAAATGGTTGAGCTTTCTCTATTCAGATAGATCTCTGGCTTACATGTACACAGTCTAACCGTAGTATTCTCCCCCCCACCCGAAATATATACCTATTAAAGTTTGAATATTAGACATTTTATGACAACGACACAACTTACTAATAAGTCATATCATTGGCACCTCTAAATGCCCAAATTATTTATTTTACTTTGGTAAATACCTTCGCCTTCCTCGTTGGAATATAGACACCCTTTATGAAAGTTCTAAATCAATTGTTTTTGTGGTACAAAACATATCATTCATCACCATAAGTGTTTACGAGTAGTTAATCGAGGATGATCACTTTTCGTATATAGGCTCGTGTCCTACCCACGTAAAAGGTTGGCGCCCACCACACGGGAACCTGCGCTATCTATAATTTGAATTTTTTTTATCCTTCTGTCAATAAATAAATGTAATGTCAAGCAAATGTTGGATTTTCGATTTTGAACCATTTACTTGTGTTGCCCTAGCAAACACAAAAAATAAATAAATTAAACAATTAACTAACTAATAAGAAGTGAAAAATTAGAGTCACACCTTAACCCAAAAAACAATAATAACAATAACTGTAATAAGATTAAAAAAAAGTTTATCGCTGATTTCTACTTAAGTAAAGTGTATCGCTGATTTCTTATGTTAAAATTGCAATTCTAAAAAGAAATGTTTAAACAAATAATAGATTCATATGTATTAATACGTACAAGAGAAGTGTGGGGTTAATATATATAAGTGTGGGGTTTATACATTTGATTGACGAGGTTAGAAACTTTGACAAATGCGGGAGAAAACATCATTGTTTGACACAAATTTCAAATTGTACGCGAACATAACATGTCTAGATTAGAAAACAAAATATATTTTGATGAAATAATCGTGTTAAAAACAAAATGATATTGTTGTGATGGTTAAAGCACTAGGTGTGTAAGTATTATAGAAGTTATCCTCGATGTCAAGGAGTTGTGTCATTTTAAAGTTGATGCTTTAGTGTGTGTTTGAGTGTTTATGTGAACGTATATATAGTCAATCTTATATAAACTTGAATGAGACTCTAAAAGAACGATATTTATAGACGCAAGATAGATTGTCACTGTTTTACATAATACGATCACATGTTTTCTCTTTCTCTTTTCACATTTTACTTGCGCAAACTTGTAACGTGATGACACTTAATATCAACCCAACCCTCATGGAAGTTATCATCGATTTCAAGGAGTTTTGTCATTTTAACGTTGATGCATTAGTGTGTGTTTAAGTGTTTATGTGAATGTATATATAGTCAATATTATATAAACTTGAATAAAGACTGTAAAAGAACGATATTTATAGACGCAAGACAGACCGTCACTGTTTTGCATAATACGATCACATGTTTTCTTTTTCTCTTTTCTCATTTTACTCGCACAAACTTGTAATATGATCTTCAAATATATTCCACATTCTAAATAACTTATTGGCTAAAAATAAAAATGGATAAAAATGAATTCCTTCTTAAAGTTTCAATTTGCCCTTTTCAATTTATGTTTGTACTTTGAGTGTGTTTTAATGTGGCCAGTTTTTAGTATTTTGGATGCTTGCGGTGAATAACCATATTTTTAAATGTGTGGATGCACATAAAATTTCATCAGTGATAAAAGAACGCATATTTTTCTGAACCAACTATGATTAGAAAAAAATCAAAACTTTTTACAAATTAACACTGTTTATGAAGTATATCTACATAACTTTTCTATTTATTTTTTTCTTTTTTTTGTTTCATTTTACATTACATAACTTGTTCAAGTATATGATTTGCAATGCTTGATTAATTTATTGAACATAAATTTAATTTGGAAAAATAAATTCATCTCATAAAAGATAGTAATTCTAAGATGAAATAGCCAAAAATTAGGCACATCCAAAATAACCAAATGTGGAAATGATACATAATTTAGATAACATACACACAATCTATTTCAATATATTTTATATCTTATATGAAGCACAACATCGTCATTAGCGTGTGTTAATCGAGGATAGTAAAACGCGAAACATGACTTCACTAAAAAGTTGTATCATATCATAATCTAAATCGTCATAACCACGTGTTAAACAATGCTAATTAGGGCGAAACACGACTTCATTAATGAGTACTCTTGTTGTTAGTCACGATTTCAATCATGATTAGCACATGTGAACAATGATAATTAAAAGCAAAACACGCTTTTATGAAACAATACTCTCGTTATTAATCATAATTCGGATAAGCTAGGTTACCATAAAAGAGAGTCAAATGAACTAAGCCTACCTAGCGAGTTTCATAAACCAACCCGTTGACATGATACTTGAACTAAAAACTAAAACCAACACTAATGCAATATCTAAACACAAAAACTTCTCATAAACCAACTGACTCATAACTTCAAGGAGAAACATTTTGCTCGCAACTTCTAACTCTTGTTGTCCTTATTCTAGTTTCTTGTTTTCACCCCATTATTAAGACCAATCTTGTCACCAAATTCTCCATTCCTACTTTTTTGACATTTTATAAAGGCTTAAATTAAGCTTCACATATAAAAAATACGCTTTCATACACATTTAAAAAATAATATGTTTGATACTATTATTTTTAAATTTTATTCATAAAAACATGGAAGTCTTACTTGTGTGTGGCTGTGTCACTCATTTGCTTGGTATCTTTCCTGCAAATGTAACAATGCTTAAGATACTCCTCAAATTTTGAGTCATTGGAAGATTCCTCAGCATACGCTAGAGGGTGGTTGCCACCACCGAGGGTAGCAGCCACCATGGAATGCGGGATAGGGTGGCAATCTATCACCATGCCGCAATAATAATGTGTCATTATGGGGTAATCTATCACATGGAAGTCTTACTTGTGTGTGGCTGTGTCACTCATTTGCTTGGTATCTTTCCCGCAAATGTAACAATGCTTAAGATACTCCTCAAATTTTGAGTCATTGGGAGATTCCTCAGCATACGCTAGAGGGTGGTTGCCACCACCGAGGGTAGCAGCCACCATGGAATACGGGATAGGGTGGAAATCTATCACCATGCCGCAATAATAATGTGTCATTATGGGGCATCCATCTTTGATGGACACAACACAAGTGTACTCCTCCGAGCTAGTGATCTCATTTAGGCTCATTGGGATAATATATAAGTCACGTGCACTAAAACCACGCTTGGCATGAAAATCTCTAGATTTGGAATGTTTCCACTTCCAAAGCTCCCCTGGAGCGGAATAAAGAATATCAAGTGCGGTGAGTGTAGGACAAAACACTATATACTCAGAATTGGACTGCAAATGGATTGTTTCGTGGAACACGCCCATGAGACCGACCACTGATGAGTGTTTTGGGATGAAAAGGGTTTTTGGTTTGGAAAAATTGATGACAGATCCAGTCACCGAGTTAAAAAAGTATAAACTCAAACTTGATGATGAATTGAGTCGCTCACTTATTGAATTTCCCATTTTCCAAGTAGAATCTGCATAAGACCGATTAAAATATGTCATACATGTTACATAACATAACCATTATTATAATTTTTTTATAGGAACACATTTTGTACATGTACATAATTACATTCTAAATTGCTATTTAAAATAACCATGAATATATGCATGTAATTTTTTCTTCAAAAAATCATATGATTTATGGTTTAAAAACAAAGGAAAAATGAAAATTCAAATTTCAACTTCAAAGTAGGGGTGAGCACAAAAACCAGAAAACCAAATCGAAACCAAAAAAACCGAAAAAAATAAACCGATAAAACCGAACCAAACAAAAATCCGACGGGGGCGGTGTTGATTTTTATAAAAACTGTCTGGGGCAGTTTTTGGTTTCATATGAAAAACTGAACCAAAAAAATCACCCTGCCCCACTTTTATTTATCTTTTAAAAAAATATATAATCTTATCTTCTTTATTGTAAATGAAAGATTTCATATATCTCTTGAATTTTTGCAAATATTGTTTAAATTGCTAAAATGTCCATTTCATATTTCTATGGACTTTTATATGGTTGTTATGTACTTTGTTTGATAGTTGTAGATTTTTAGATGTTATCCCACTATTAATTTGTTCAAATAATGTTGTTTGTGAAGATAATTTTTATGTTTGTTGGAAAAGTTGACGAGATAATGAAAAAATAGGTTAAGAGTTATGATGTTTCATAACTGATTCGTTGTGTTTTTGTGCAAAACAATTTATCAAAATATCAACAAACGTGAGGTCAATGTTATCGTGAGACAACAACACGTGGAGAAATACAAGTAAATCTTTTAGGAAAAAGATTACCTCGTAAACTCGTGAAAGTGATATTTATTTGCGAGACCGGGAAGTGATTTCCCGGGTCGTACCCCAACGAGGTGTGAATGGAAAGATATCGTGAAAGGATCGAGATTAAAATCTTGTATGTTTGGTTGAGAAAATGTTGGATCGTTATACTCTGACCAAACTAATTTATTATAGCTTGTCTAAGGTTTAGCAGTCTTGGATAAATCCGAAACTACTAATGATGAAACACTGAATTACTCTATTAAGTATGCGGAATTACTTAACAAAGCTAAGAAGAATTATAACAACTTCAACACCTTATATTAACCAAACTTTGAACCTGCTAATTGTACAGATTCACAAACAACCCTATATATGCTAATACGAACTTTAGGCTTTTTCTCTAAAAGTTTCGTATCTCTAATAATGACTTAGGATCCTTTTATAGGCACAAGGAAAACCCTAGTCGGTTACAATACATTAACGACAAGATATACAAACTCTAACTTTAGAATATTCTAGATTTACATCTATTCCTATTATCTTCAGTCTTTATCTTCAAAGCAGTCCTTGATTTATCAACGAGCAGTACTTGTCACAAGCAGATTAACTTTGACTTTAACACTTTAGCAGCACTTTTGGTCTTCAGCGTCTCTTGATCTTTCTATACCCAAACAATCTTCCCCTACTTGAATATCTATTGTTTGAGTTCAAGTTTTCATGTGTAAGCTTTTGTCTTTCAAGGAAAGGTTGTCTTCTCTTGAAAGTCATACTCGTTATTGTTATTCATTAGCATAAAGGTATCTGCAATCCATATATCAGCAACAATCTCTTTTATCCTTCTACAGCATCTTAATCTCTTCTCAGCTACTCAGCAACATTAAGGTACATCAAATCACTATTCAGTTTCAATTAACTATTCTCATCACTTCCAGGGTGTCAAACCTCCTGTGAGAGGTGTCAATTGAAAAATACACACTGGATTTTGATGTCTCTATTACCAAGCTATTAACCTCTGGAGTAGCCAATGTTTAGGTTAAGTAAACCATGGTACTTGAACCATATGTTTTTTAGAAATCATCAGCTATCAACGGATCTGATTAATCTATTACAAAAGCCGTTTGCTCTTAATGGACTGTTAGTTCATCTTGATCACAACCATGGTGAACTAATTTCCATATAAATGGAATTTTCCACAAGCCTTTACCACAAGCATTTTCTTGTGGGCTAGTCAACTCTTCACTTATTTTCAGAAATTGGTTGAGTTCAAAACCATCACATTTTAGTAATGTCAACTACAAACGGATTTGATTGTCACATCAGAAGCCAGACCCTCATGATGAATCAAACTCATTTCTTGTCTGTCTACAACCATGGTGGAGTTAATACCATTTTGTTGTTAGAAAAGTACTTAACACCATGTTCTACTCAAAAAAACAATTTGTTGCTGTAATTGTTTGTGCTTCAAAAAATTATTTTGCAGTCCGAAACATTGTTATTTCAAAAAAAAATAACTGGTTTTTAAGCTACAAGCAGTCACTTTAGGGATAGTACTGTTTGCATTCAGCAGATACTTTTGAATAAAGTACCTTGTTTATTTCAAAAGATTTTTACCATTTAAAGATCTTACCAGTATTTCATTCATCCTTTCAAAATGTCCAATGATGAACAATTGATCACCATTTGGGAGTTGTTTATTTCTTTTTCAAATTCAATACCATGATCCAGCATCCTTCACCATCAAATTCTTGTAAGAGGGATATCTCCTTTATGCCAGCATTGTAGATCAATTGTACACATCTTCCAGCTCTAAGGCATGAAACCAGCGCTTGCAAAGAAATCTCCAGCTTAGATCTACCATACTCCTTGATTCTTCCAATATCATCTGTGCTTGTTCTTCTGTTTCCACATAGTAGTCAAATCTCCCAGCATACTAACAACCAATTCCATCGAGTGAAATATCTTCAAAATGAGCCTTGAACTTTGGTTGATGTGGTCAAACATCTCTCTCTTTTT
>LBNU01023605.1:176469-189906 GCA_014162995.1 Artemisia annua
TTGGTTTGGCCGGAATTTATTCCGGTGGCCGGAATTGTGGCGGCGCCGGCAAGGGGTGTTGGCCGGATTTTTAGAGAGAGAAAGAAGAGAGAAGGAGGGGAAGTGTGTGTGTTTTTGGAGTGAGGAAATGAATAAAGGGTGTAGGGTGGGGGTATTTATAGATGGGTGTTATGGATGGTTTTTTAGCTAATCTTCTTCATAAAACGGTTCGGGACTCAAATGACATAGCAAACGGACTCGAAAAATTATAAAACTTGCGCCATCATTCTCGAAATAGTTTTTCCAATAAAATCAAGCATAAACTTCATAGTTTTTCTCAAACTCATAATAAATCAAATAATTTGGCAAGTGAAACAAATTCGAGTTTTTCTAGGTTGTGCTGAGCTAGTCTACAAATAAATTCTCGTTCCTAATATATCTCACGCTCTTCAAATCAAATTTAACATGCTTTAAAGTTTTAAAACGTTTCAGGCTCTAAAAATAGAAGTTTGGCTAGGATTAGGTTGTAGGAAAATTACCAGATGTTACAATACAGAACTCAATTGCCTATAAAAAAAC
Source organism: Artemisia annua (assembly GCA_014162995.1). Classification (NCBI taxonomy): domain Eukaryota; kingdom Viridiplantae; phylum Streptophyta; class Magnoliopsida; order Asterales; family Asteraceae; genus Artemisia; species Artemisia annua. Next base: position 177,028 of record LBNU01023605.1, read on the forward strand.
TCTTCATCCATATGCATCTTCATCACAAAATCATCCCAAAAACTTCAATAAACTTCTTATCATCACATAACATCACCATGAGCAAATCACCATTTGTGGACACCTCATCAGATACTGATTCAGATACTGAGATAAAGTATTACTCTGATTCTTCAACAGGATGGAGTAGCTATTTTCCTCCTATTTCAACAGGTTCCTCCCAGAGAAACACCAAGAGAAAGGCACCAACTGCTGATCCTCCTACACAACTAGCCAAAGAACTGCCAATTGCTTTGACTCATGCCTTGGAATCTGCAATGAAGAACATGAATTGGTCTGCTCAAGAAGGCCCAAGTGAGAAGCCATCAAAGCCAGAACGTCCTCCAAAGCAAATGTTGTTCCTTCCATGCCCAAAGATTCAAGCATCTTTTGAAGAGAAAAGAAAGAAATCTCAGAAGGCAAAGCACAACTACAAGGAAAAAGGGAAAAAGCCTATGTAGTAGGTTTTCTAGGTTGTAGTAGGATTGGTGTAGGTTTGCTTTTATGTGTAACTCTGTTGGTGTAATGTCTTTGTCTTCAAAATGAATGTACTGTGAGTTTTATAAAAGTACTGTTTCATTGAATGAATGATGAATGTAGCCTCCCCTCAAATAAGAAACAACTGCTAATGCCTCCCCTCAAAAGTAGGCCTAAAAATTAATCATACCAATACTTACCACCAAATGCTTAAATCTTGAAACATCAAAGCCTTTAGTAAGTAGATCTGCTACATTATCATCTGTATGAATCATGACCACATTAATCAACCTGTGCTCATAACAATCTCGAATGAAGTGATGTCTAATCTGAATGTGCTTGGTCTTTGAATGATACACTGGATTCTTCACAATACAGATAGTACTCTCATTATCAATGTTGATATGAGTATTCTTGAAATTAAATCCATAGTCCAAAAGCTGATTTTGCATCCAAAGCACTTGTCCGCAACAACTTGCAGCTGCAACATATTCTGCTTCAGTAGATGAGGTTGCTGCAATTGTCTGTTTCTTACATTGCCATGAGACTAATCTTCTTCCAAGATATTGGCATCCACCAGTGGTTGATCTTCTATCAAAGTTATCTCCAGCATAGTCACTATCCGAAAAGGCTTGCAAGTGAAAAGGTGACTCCTTAGGATACCACAATCCTAATTTAGGTTGATACTTGAGATAAGCAAAGATCCTTTGAACAGCATTCATGTGTGAAACCTTGGGTGAGACTTGATATCTTGCACATAGACAAACTGCAAACATGATATCAGGTCTTGATGCAGTTAAGTACATGAGACACCCAACCATTGATCTGTAAAGCTTAACTTCCACTGGTTTTCCATCTTCATCCTTTCCAAGTGAGTTTGAGGATTTAATAGGTGTAGTGACTGGCTTGATAGTATTGAGGTCAAACTTCTTAAGAATGTCAGTGACATACTTATCTTGGCTTATGAAAATACTAGTACTTGACTGTTTAACTTGAAGCCCCAAAAAGAAAGTCAACTCACCCATTGAACTCATCTGAAATTCTTTTTGCATAAGTTCTTCAAACTCTTTCACCATGGATTGTTTTGTAGCACCAAAAATAATATCATCCACATACACTTGAACTAGCATGATATCCTTTTTGTCTCTCTTAATGAACAAAGTCTTATCAATGGCTCCTCTCCTATATCCATGTTGTAACAGAAAATTTGAAAGTCTTTCATACCAAGCTCTAGGGGCTTGATGAAGACCATACAGTGCTTTAACAACTTTGTAGACTTTGTTTGGATGTTCAGGATCTTCAAAACCAGGAGGTTGTTTGACATAAACCTCTTCTGTAATTTTGCCATAAAGAAAGGCACTCTTGACATCCATTTGATAAACTAGAAATCCCATATAAGAGGCAAAAGCAAGAAATAATCTTATAGCTTCAATTCTTGCTACATGAGCAAAAACTTCATCATAATCAACTCCTTCTTCTTGTCTGTAACCTTGGGCAACCAGTCTTGCTTTGTTCTTGATGACATTACCTCTTTCATCTCTTTTGACTCTGAAAACCCATCTTGTACCAATTACCTTCATGCCATCAGGTAAATCACATAAGACCCAAACTTCTTGAAGTTTAAACTGTAGAAGTTCTTCTTGCATAGCTTCAACCCAGTTTTCTTTGGATAAAGCTTACTTTATGTACCTGGGTTCTTCTTGAGAGATGAAGCAAGCAAATAAACAAGTCTTTTGATCTTTATGATTCAACCTGTTCTGTTTATAGACAAAACTAAGTAAAGCATTTTGAGGCTTAGTCATGCTTTTAGCTTTTGATCTTGTAAGAACACCAGAAGTAGGAGAACCAATAATCTTGTTTGTAGGATGATTCTTATGTACTCTAGAAGTGTAAGTTGTTGGTACAATAAGATCATCTTCCAAATTTGTTTGATCAGGACCTTGTTCACCAAAAATTCCTTCATCTTGCTGTTCATCATCTGATTCTTCAAATGGAGGCATGGATGAACCAGGCCAATCTTCCGTATTTGTCCAAGTGTTGGACTTGATTCCCTCAGAAGTACTTTCAACTTGAGTAGCAGTACTTTGATCCAAAGTACTGTTCTTGAAAGTGCTGTCAGTTGAAGATTTAGAATTTTGTTTTGTCTGTTCTGCTTCATAAGCTCATCTTAGATCATCTTCATAGGACTTTGCAAGTGTTTCTTGAAAAAGCATCCTATTTAATTCATCTTGTATAGCCTGATCTTCATCAGAGACTGTTGTGGTTGTGTCAACTGTATCTTGCTTATGATCAGCAGAACCTTGGTTTTTATTGACAGTACTTTGTTCCATGTCAGCATCTGTAGGACTAGTAGTGACACCATGAACTATGAACTGTGAATTGTCTTCTTCTGAATGGACAACTTGATTCTCCCCCCTAACAGGCACATAGTTCATAGAAGGAGTCAATATACCAAGGTCGAACATCCAATCAGGACCTTTACCTTTCTGGTTTGGTAGATCTTCAAGGAATTCAACATGAAGACAATCTTGAATTTTCTTTGTAACTTTGTTATACACCCGAAAACCTTTACTGTTTGTAGAATAACCCAAGAGATATCCTTCCTCAGACTTGCCATCAAATTTTCCCAAATTGTCAATGGTATTAAGAATAGTAAGAGGACATCCAAAAGGCTTCATAAAGCTGATACTAGGTTTTCTGCCCATCAATAATTCATAGGGTGTCTTCATCTGAGGTTTGGTGATAGAAACTCTATTCAAAATATAGCAAGCAGCACTTACTGCTTCAGCCCAAAACTGAATAGGTAAGAGTGAGTCTGCTAGCATAGTCCTTGCTGCTTCTATCAAAGTTCTGTTCTTTCTTTCTGCAACTCCATTCTGCTGAGGAGTTCTTGCAATACTGAATTCCCTCTTGATTCCCTTGTTAGCACAAAAGTCATCCATAAGTTTGTTCTTGAACTCAGTCCCATTGTCACATCTAATACCTCTAACCTTATGTCTTAACTGATTTTCTAGGGAGATGATTAAATCATGAATGGCATCAAATGTCTCATCTTTAAATCCCAAGAAAAAGACCCAACTAAAACGACTGCAATCATCTGTGACAACTAAGCAGTACTTCTTCTTGTTGAGGCTTGAAACAGAAACAGGTCCAAAAAGATCCATATGCAACAGCTCCAAAGGTTCTCTTACAGTTCTTTCCTCAAGCTTTTTACAGGAAGCTTTATGTTGTTTACCCTTCTTGCAGGCCAAGCATGATTGATCAGTCTTGAAAGTTTTGGAAGGTAAACCTCGAACTAGATTGCCTCTGACTAACTTGTTGATGTTCTTGAAATTCACATGACCTAGTCTTCTGTGCCATAGATGTGCTTCTTCAGTTGATGCTTTAGCTACTAAACATGTAACATTCTCAGTAGCTAAGATATTCTTCATATCAATGCTGTACACATCATTGGTCCTTGGTGCCCTTAAGACCACTAATTCTTCAGTTTCAAACTTGAATTCAGGTGAGAGAATTAAACACTCTGTATCAGTGAACAAGACAGGGTACTTCTTGTCACAGATCTGAGAAACTGATAGTAAATTGAATTTGAGATTTGAAGGGTCCTAGATTATTGATTATGTTGTTTTAAGGTAAAATTAAACTAAGCTAGGCTGAATTAACAAGTAATAAACTGATTTGAACCTTATGGAAGCCTAAAAAAACAAGCAGTTAACAAATTAAGGGATATAAAAGCTAATTTTGACTTTTTGTTGAACGAGTACCAAATTTTATGACTGAACTGACTTACTGTGACCTAATGTGAGTTGTGTAAACCAGAGTTAACAACAAACTCACCCTATATTACAGTTAAATCAGCAAATCCAAACACTCCTTTAAATCTGTCTCACAAGTATTTGTGAAGCAGTAGGGAGTTATAATTTATGAAACTGAAAAACAAGGTTATACTAAGCTATAATGAATGCTAACAAACAGATTTGAACAATGATAAACTACAATTATCAACTAGAACTTAATAATAGAGAATAGGCAAAATAAATATAAAAACTAGGCTTACAACAGTCCAAAGCTCAGAACAAGGAGAACCAGAAACAAAGAACAACCTAATGCTCCCCATGGAGCTCTAGACCAGATTCCATCACCATTTATGCTACTGCTTCTTTCTTCTTCTTCAATATTTTTGTAATTTCTTGATTTTTCTTTGTATTTTTTTTTTCTGAGTTTTTTTGCTTTTCTTTTGGCTCAAATAAGTTTAACAATACTCAAAGAAGTTTCTGAGATTAACTAGATATCATTTAAAATAAATAACAACTAACTTGGAAATTTAAATGGAAATTCAAACTTTCAATAACTTCAATAAAACTTTAATTAAACTGGATAATTTGAAACTACAAAGGTAAATTAAGTTGAAAACAGAAAATTACAAAGGAAAAGGATGCCCTAATGGCTTACATGAGTCCTCTATTTATACTAGATAGAAATTAGGTCAATCCTTCACTTGTGTGCTTCTTCAGTGAGAGAAATTGATGCAGAAATGTTCCTTGTGACCCTCTGAGTAAATCCCCACCATCCAATTGCATTCAAATTGATCCTGGCCTCTCATTCGTTTTTGGCGCCAAAAGGAGGTTTTGGTAGTTTTGGGATTGCCAGGGTGTAAAGTGGTTAGGTATGGGTTTGTGAGTATATTGGAGGTAGTGGGATGGGGAATTGGAGCTGGGGGTGCTTTTGATGGAGAGGATGGAGTGTTGCAGAGGTGGAGATGGTGGTGGTGTGTTGTCTGGGTAAAATAGGAAAAGTGTAGGGAAGGAGAACCTTTGACTGTTTGACCTGGAGTTATAAAACGTGGGTGGGTTTTGTTGGGCTGGAAGGGACTGGTTGATTTGGGCTAGGGGTTGGGCTTTTGGGTTATTTGGTTTAATGGGTTAAATGTAGATTAGTTTAGGGTTTAGTAATAGATTAAGGCCCAAGGACTAGAAATGTAATAATCTGAATTTCAAGGGGCTGAATCTGCCAAACATCTAAACTTCCACAAAGGGCCAAACTTGCCATGTCATGAATTCCAAAGGTCCACATTGTCACTTTTCTTCAATTTAAAATTCCCGGGGGTCAATTCTGCCAATTCTAAAAGTTTAGGGACCAATCTTGCCAAATGTGAAACTCCAGGGACTAAACTTGAAAACTTTTGAAAGCCTTTCACCCAAAGACAATTTTTGATTTTTAAGAACTTGGTTTGACTTTTCTCTCAAAATAAATGCTTAGGGACTAATTTTGTCAAGTTTTAAAAGTTGGGGGACTGAAACTGCCAATTATGCAAACTTTTTTCGGTTTTCATCTATTTTTAATCATTTTGCATTTAAAACATATAAAACACGATCTTTGAGATCTTTTCTGTATTTTGATGCATTTCTGGGTGTTTTTTAGATGTTTTTGCAGTTTAAATAAGATAAAAATGATGAGTATTTGCACACTCATCAATAACTAACTAGTTTCTTTATTATTAATCAATAGGTAAACAAAAAAAACCAAACCGAACCAATTTTATGGAAAAAGCCAAAAAATCGAAACTGAAAAAACCGAAACCAAACCGTTTGAAATTTTCAACAACCGAAGCGGGGTTTGGTTTTAACCAAAAACCGCCCTTTGCTCACCCCTACTTCAAAGGGAAAAGAAGTAGATATTAATTTTTGCCAATTTTTTTTCAAATAAAAAAAAATAAAAATGTCGAGCATCTATTAAGGTTTGAACTTGATTTTACATATCATGAGCACGTACCATATTACATCTAGTAAAGGTTATTTAAAATTAAACAAAAAAATTTGTTATGCGAACATCTAACTTAAACTAAATATCGCATATGCATTTAGTCTAAAACTTGAGTGTTTGATAGTTAGTTCACATATCATTTATAAAAGATCTTAAAGTTTTCCTTAAACAAACAAATATAACTAATTTTCACACAAATGCATGTATTTGATTTGTGTAGATGTAAGAATTGTTTATGGTGAATATGAAATGCTTGAAGAAAATAGTATACATTCTGAAAATAAATAACATACAAATAACATTAAGTTGAAGTAATAGGGAACTCGAAAAACTTTTACCTGCTCTTTTGCGATTGCTTTTGATATGAATGTCACGACCACCCAAGTGCAAGTTTATGTGGATGTATATATAGTCAATAGTATATAAACTTGAATAAAGACCATAAAAGAACGATATTTATAGACGCAAGACAGGCTGTCAATGTTTTACGTAATACAATCACATGTTTTCTCTTTCTCTTTTCACATTTTACTCACTCTAACTTGTAATATGACCTTCAAAAAGATTCCACATTATAAATATCTCATTGGCTAAAAATAAAAATGGATAAAATAGAATTCCTTGTATCTTAAAGTTTCAATTTGCGCTTTTTAGTTTTGACATTGTATTTCGACGACAAGCAAAAAATCTTTAAGCCTCATGTGAAATGAAATATATGTGACAAAAAATAATCACAACACATGTATCAAAAGTTAGATTGTGTACCATTATATTAAACATTTACTAAATCTGATTGGAAAAAAATATAATGGTGACTTTTGCACTAGCACTTACATGTGAAAAATTTCAAGCAAACACATTGGTGGGCACACAAAAAGGTCACAAGATACATGTGACTATTTTATTGAATCATGTTAAAAAGTATGTAAAAATAGTAAAGTGATCATGATTTTCTAAAATTTTAAAACAAGGTTATTGATTTTCGAGTACATGTGAGAAATATTGCATCTCGTCCGTATGTGTCACGAAATAAGTAAGTGTTGAACACTTTTTATTTTATCTTCTATCGTATTTCTTGTTCTTTGGTGTTTAATTTTTTTCAAATACGTTACAATTTTTTCTTTCATCTTACTATCTTGGTTTGTTGTTTAATTCTGCAAAATTAAATAGGTCAAATAAACAAACGAGTAAATGGTGGAGTTTTCGCTATTCAGATAGATCTCTGGCTTAGATGTACACAGTCTAACGGTAGTATGCCCCCCCCCCTGACCCGAAATATATACCTATTAAAGTTTGAATATTAGACATTTTATGACAACGATATAAGTTGTCTTACTAATAAGTCATATAATTGGCACCTCTAAATGCCCAAGGTTTATTTTACTCTGGTAAATACCTTCGCCTTCCTCGTTGGAATAGAAATACCCTTTATGAAAGTTTCTACATCAATTGTTTTTCTGGTACGAAACATATATCATTCATCACCATAAGTGTTTAAGAGTAGTTAATTGAGGATGATCACTTTCCGTATATAGGCTCGTTCCTACCCACATAAATGGTTGGCGCCCTCTACACGGGAACCAACGCTATCTATAATTGGAATTTTTTTATCCTTCTGTCAATAAATAAATGGAATGTCAAGCAAATGTTGGATTTTCGATTTTGAGCCATTTACTTGTGTTGCCCTAGCAAACACAAAAAAAATAAATAAAAAAATAAAAAATTAACTGATAAGAAGTGAAAAATTAGATTCACACCTTAACCCAAAAAATAACAATAACAATAACAATAATGAAATTAAAAGAAAATGTTTATCGCTGATTTCTACTTATGTTAAGTGTACCGCTGATTTCTTATTTTAAAATTGCAATTCTAACAAGAAATGTTTAAACAAATAATAGATTCATATATATATATATATATATATATATATATATATATATATATATATATATATATATATATATATATATATATATATATATATATATACGTACGTACGAGAGAAGTGTCGGGTTAATACATATAAGTACCAAAAATCATATTATACATTTGATTGACGAGGTTAGAAACTTCGACAAACGCGGGAAAAAACATCGTTGTAGACACAAATTTCAAATTCTACGCCAAAAAAGCATGTCTAGATTAGAAAACAAAAGATATTTTAATGAAATAATCCTGTTAAAAACAAAATAATATTGGTGTGATGGTTAAAGCACTAGGTGCGTAAGTATTATAGAAGTTATCCTCGATGTCAGGGAGTTGTGTCATTTTAAAGTTGATTCTTTAGTGTGTCTTTGGATGTTTATGTGAATGTATATATATAGTCAATCTTATATAAACTTGAATAAGACTGTCAAAGAACGATATTTATAGACGCAAGATAGATTGTCACTGTTTTACATAATACGATCACATGTTTTCTCTTTCTCTTTTCACATTTTACTTGCGCAAACTTGTAACATGACGACACTTAATATCAACCCAACCCTCATAGAAATTATCCTCGATGTCAAGGAGTTGTGTCATTTTAACGTTGATGCTTTAGTGTTCGTTTGAGTGTTTATATGAATGTATATATAGTCAATATTATAAAAACTTGAATAAAGACTGTAAAAGAACGATATTTATAGACGCAAGACAGACCGTCATTGTTTTACATAATACGATCACATGTTTTCTCTTTCTCTTTTCACATTTTACTCGCGCAAACTTGCAATATGACCTTTAAATAGATTCCACCCTTTTCAATTTATGTTTGTAGTTTGAGTGTGTTTTAATTTGCCAGTTTTCATTATTACGGATGCTTGCAGTGTATAGCCATATTTTTAAATGTGTGGATTCACATAAAATTTCAACAGTGATACAAGAACGCATATTTTTCTGAACCAACTACGATTAGAAAAAAAATCAAAACTTTTTACAAATTAACACTATTTATGAAGTATATCTACATAACTTATCTATTTTTTTCTCTTTTTGTTTCCTTTTACTTTACATAACTTGTTCAAATATATGATTTGCAATGCCTAATTAATTTAATGAACGTAAATTTAATTTTGAAAAATATATTCATCTCATAAAAGATAATAATTCCAAGATGAAATAGCCAAAAATTAGGCACATCCAAAATAACCAAATGTGGAAATGATACATAATTTAGTAACATACACACATTCTACGTGTGTTAATCGAGGATAGTAAAACGCGAAACATGACTTCACTAAAAAGTTTTATCGTATCATAATCTAAATCGTCATAACCACGTCTTAAACAATGCTAATTAGGGCGAAACACGACTTCATTAATGAGTACTCTCGTTGTTAGTCACGATTTGAATCATGATTAGCACGTGTGAACAATGATAATTAAAAGCAAAACACGACTTTATGAAACAATACTCTAGTTATTAATCATAATTCGGATAACCTAGGTTATAGTAAAAGAGATCAAATGAACTAAGCCAACCTAGCGAGTTTCACAAACCAACCCGTTGACATGATACTTGAACTAAAAACTATAACAAACACTAATATAAAATCTAAACATGAAAATTTCTCACAAACCAACTGACTCGTAACTTCAAGGAGAAACATTTTGATCGCAACTTCTAACTCTTGTTGTCCTTATTCTTGTTTCTTGTTTTCACCCTATTATTGAGACCAATCTTGTCACCAAATCCTCCATTCCTATTTTTTGACATTTTATAAAGGCGTAAATTAAGCTTCACGTAAAAAAAATACGCTTTCATACACATTTAAAAAATAATATGTTTGATAATATTATTTTTTAGTTTTATTCATAAAAAACATGGAAGTCTTACTTGTGTGTGGGTGTGTCAATCATTTGCTTGGTATCTTTCCCGCAAATGTAACAACGCTTAAGATACTCCTCAAATTTTGAGTCATTGGGAGATTCCTCAGCTTACGCTAGAGGGTGGCTGCCACCACCGAGGGTAGCAGCTACCATGGAATGCGGGATAGGGTGGCAATCTATCTCCATGCCGCTATAAGAATGTGTCATTATGGGGCATCCATCTTTGATGGACACAAGACAAGTGTACTCCTCCGAGCTAGTGATCACATTTGGGCTCATTGGGATAATATATAAGTCACGTGCACTAAAACCGTGCTTGGCATGAAAATCTCTAGACTTGGGATGTTTCAACTTCCAAAGCTCCCCTAGCGCAGAATAAAGAATATGAAGTGAGGTGAGTGTAGGACGAAACACTATGTACTCAGAATTGGACTGCAAAGGGATTGTTTCGTGGAACACGCCCATGAGACCGACCAATGATGAGTGTTTTAGGATGAAAAGGGTTTTTGGTTTGGAAAAATTGATGACAGATCCAATCACTGAGTTGAAAAAGTATAAACTCAAACCAGATGATGAATTGAGTCGCTCACTTATTGAATTTCCCATTTTCTAGGTAGAATCTGCATAAGACCGATTAAAATATGTCATACATGCTAAATAACATAACTATTATTTTAGTTTTTTTTACAGGAACACTTTTTGTACATGTACATAATTACATTCTAAATTGCTATTTAATATAACTATGAATATATGCATGTATTTTTTTTTCTTCATAAAATCATATAATTTATGGTTTAAAAAAGGAAAAATGAAAATTCAAATTTGAATTTCAAATTCAAAGGGAAAGGAAGTAGATATTAGTTTTTGCCAATTTTTTTATAAAAAAATAAAATAAATAAATAAATAAATAAATAAACATGTCGAGCATCTATTAAGGTGTGAACTTGATTTTACATATCATTAGTGTAACACCCCCAAAATTTGGTACATCGGAAGACTCATCAAGCTTTCGGGGTGTTACGGGGATTGGTATCCAACACAAGTCATAAAGAAACGAGATAAAGTAAGCATAAGTAAAAGCAAAACCAACAGGGTTTTTAGAGTTTACATTCATCCCAATATTTAGCGTAAGGCCCAAAAACATAAGTTTTAAACGTAGGTCCACGATAAGATATCAGAGTTTGAAATAGATCCTTTAACCAAATCGCCTTGCCAAGCCTTCCAAGCATGCATCTCCAATCATTCTTAATTACCTGAGAAAACGCGTTAAAAGTCAGCTTTCGCTGGTGAGATCATAGGTTTATATTCATAATTCAATCAAGTGGACATGTACGCAAAACTCTTGCTATCTAGACTAGGCCTTAATCCAAAACCTACGGATAACCTCCGCAACATCATAGTCACACGGATAACCTCCGCAATAACTACTCACACGGATAACCTCCGCAACATCATAGTCACACGGATAACCTCCGCAATAACTACTCACACGGATAACCTCCGCACTATAATAATCACACGGATAACCTCCGTAATATCACAATCACACGGATAACCTCCGTAATATCATATACCTATAGGTGCACACTATGGTTCTCTTCATCTAACCATGTCTAGTCCACACGCGATAATAATATTCACTATGTGGCTAAGGTTGATGTAACACACCTAGTCCTATAGCATAGCAAGTTTTGAAAAGAAAAAGCGATAAAAGTCCACATAAAATAATTTTTGCACGTTTCTCACCCCAAGTATTGAAAAAAAAGTTCAAGAGTAAAAGTGGGGCTATGACTCACCTCAAGTCTAGCAAACAACATAAATATCAACAGAAACAATGAAAGTATCAACTTTCTGGCAACGGCGACTACTGACTCGGCACTACCTAATAATAATATCAATACGCCTCAGCATAAATCTCAAATAAATATTTCCCAATCCCGAACGTATTCCATTTCATTTTTCGAAAATCTCTTTCTCATATCCGTTTTAAAATCGTTAGTTATCGTTCGGTATCATTTGGTATCGTTTGGTATCGTCATGTGTGTGTGTTAGAGACAAAGTCTCGACCCAAGTGAACTCACGCCAAACAAGCATACAAGTCAAGTAACACATAACGGCATATATTATCAATCAAATCAAGTAGTTCACCAAAAGCATGAAACGTCATACCATTCAAGTCTCATATCTAAGCTAGGGTCAAAAGATATGACCTTAAGAGTCGATAAGTTTCCGTAAAAAGGGTCGATCTCTCACCAAGTGGTAAATCTTGATGAGCTCGACCATCCTTCCGTTTACTTATTGATTCCAAAGTTATATCGCCTATGATAGTCGAAGGATACATTTCTCATTAATATTATCATCTAGCACTTTTATTGGACTCCCATTGGCTTGTCGATCCAACAAATCCAATAATCGTACCACGGTGATCTATTAATGTTAAACCGATCCGAAACTTACTAACAATAGAGGTGTAATAAATACTCTAAGAGTAATATATATCCTAGTTTCACGTGTACTCGGATATTAAATAACTCGCGTCGTATAACATTTGTTTTGAAAACCTTTATGTTTTATTTTCAAAGCATTTCCATTTTACTCATGAAACGAATTTGTTCTTACGACTTAATAAGGTTTTCGATAAGTATTAATCTAATTTAATAGATAATAATTATCGTTAACGTTATCACTTATTTATTTATGTAAGTGAACATATATGTATGTTGGCATACTAATATACCTTGACTCATATAGATATATAAGTTAGCCGTTGTCTCATATTTACTTGCTTATAATTATATAAGT